>VYZX01019458.1:59568-100521 GCA_013401335.1 Brachypteracias leptosomus
CCCAACCCAACTTCGTCGACCGATGGCACGTTCTTCCCCGCTTTTTGCCGGACACCATATGGTCATCTCAGCACGAGCGGAGACACGTCGGGGTCACCATTTTGTCGGCGAAGGGAGACGCGGACACCATATGGTCATCAGCAGAACTCATTTATTGTTCAGTAACTATATCCTTATATACATATCTTAATAGCCTCATACATATTGCAAAACTACAGCTCCTAATTGGCCATCTCTTATTGACGTCCTTTGCGATAAACAGTTCTTTTTCTGTATCTTACTTATCACATCCCTCAGTTGCTTTCTTATTTCCCAGGATACTTCGACCTTGAAACTATCTCTCCCCTAGTTCTCCTCCAGCTCTATTAAATTCTCAATACTGTGTCCTTTGTTCTTCAGCCACCCCAACACAAATTCCTCAACATAAAGCCACATCATTGGTACCCTTTGTTCAAATACAGAGAAGAGATAAATAATTTTGTAGGCTGTTACTTCTTTCTCATGTTATCTGTTGCTTTTTTGAGTTCTAGCAAGCCACAGTGAAAGATATTATTGAAATAAAGCTCAATCACAAGAAAGGATTGGATTGTCTTGCCCTGTCCTATTTAAAAGGTAGATCCAGGGCCATAGAGAAGTTGAAAGATCAAGCTCAGTAAGGTGAGTTTTGTTTTGTTGGTTTTTTTTCTGGACTAAACTTGATCGGCTACTGAGACAACACATTTTTGTATTTTGAAGTATTTAGAACTTTTTTAAATACTTGGAAATGTATGATTTTTATCTGTGCTAGTGTCTTTACAACCCTAAAAGGTCATATCTATTATACTCTGCAATCAAAGCAGCTCTGTAGGGAATCTTACCTCTGACATATGGCAAATTGTGCAGAATTTCATCCACCTAACTGCACATCATGTACAGTGACTTTTAAAGAGTATGTTTAGGCCCTGAGACTGCTACTAGCCTTTAAAAAGTGCTCAATCCATTTGTTGTGCCATCTCCTATCATCTGTTTAATTTGTGTCTGGTATGACTGTTAAGTTAAAAAAAAAGAAAAAAAAGAAACATAAAACCAACAACAGCTCAACTGATTTCTTTGTGTGCAAGTACAGAAAAATTTGCACCATCCATATACAGGTGAAAGGATCTCCTCTCTAAGCAATGATGTTATGGCGCATACAAGGCACACCTATGGCTTAATTATAATACCATCTTCTACATGAAGTTCAAAGCTGTTAGCCCCTTTGTGTAGTATTTCCTTAAAAGATTCTCTGGCGTGGCCTCAGTGGATTCTTGTACTGCTAAATATCAACTTGTAGAACCATGTTTTGCATGGGTATTCAAAATATCATATTGATTTTGTCTCTGTGTAAAAACTGCTGAAATATACATTTAGTTCTGAAGGAATCTTCACTGGGATTAAACAGAGTACATAGTAGATATTGAATTTCAATGGCAGCTGAGTTCTTCACTCACAGAACTTTCTGTAGAAGACTCTGCTAGTATCTTTCCTGTGCTTTTGAGAAATATAGTAATTAAACTTCAATCTGTAACAAGGTATTTATTTCTGCAGTTTATACTTTTAGGAAAATTCAATGTGCATATATATTTGTACAAAATATTCACAGTGAGTCAATAAACTACTATACTCTTCTAATCAGTTTAAACTGACTCCCTTTCTGCCAAGTTTCTGCAAAAATAAAATTGCTGTATATTTCAAACATTGAATCATACTTCTACTTGTGGTTACTGATCAAGACAGATTCCTTAACATAATACCTCTCAAAAATTGGAGTCCTCCAAATTCATGAAGCCAAGCAAAATTTACATGGAATATGATTTCAAAAATTTTGATCGCAGATACAATATGAAGACTTTGTATTTAAAACAAAGGAAGAACAGCTGTATTATTTGTTACCTGCACTTTGAACAGATGAACATAAATATCTGCTGAAATCTCTGAAAATTAGAGTCTGAGATGCTTGCACAACTCAAGTAAGAATATTTCATCCACATTAATTATTCCTTACCTTTGTGCATGACAATCAACAGAATAAGATTTGTAGGGGTTTTATTCCACCTTGGATAGACAGATTTATTTTTTTTTTTTTTTACTGCAAGTGTAACAGGAGTAGAAGTATCTCAAAGTGTTTGCAGTTTGCTTTTGTTAATATTATGCCCTAAAATACTTGCCCTCCATACAATTAAACAAAATAACTGGAAGGTCCCCTGTGCTAATAGTTGTTTTGATAGAGGTGCAATTTGGAGGAAAAAAATTCAGTGTGAAACTCAATGTATTCATGTAATTTCATAGACTATAAACTAACAAACTGTAATACTCTGCCCAACAGCTTCAGTGACTAAGATACTGTGGAGAAAATGTTAACCATTCTTTTTCCTAAAAAGTAGCATGTGGTAAACTAGGATTGAATAGCACAAATTGTAATTTGAAATGTGAAAACTCTCTAGTGCATACATATACAGTAGGTTGTTCCTAACACCTTTTAAGATTGCTCAGTGTTATCTGATTTGCAGGAAGTCCAGTCAAGTACAGCAATTTTAGTTTTGCTGCAGCAGAGCATTTGCCATGTTGCTCCCTGCGGACATGGACTATACAAGGTTCATAGGTAGAAAATGGGGCAGAGTCTAGTTGGAAGCCTTTATCTAGTGGAGTCCCCCAAGGGTCAGTACTGGGACCAGTACTATTCAATATATCCTTTAACGACTTGGATGAGGGATTAGAGTGCACTGTCAGCAAGTTTGCTGATGATACAAAGCTGGGAGGAGTGGCTGACACACCAGAAGGCTGTGCTGCTGGCCAGCGAGACCTGGACAGGCTGGAGAGTTNCAGAATGTTAGGGAAGTGACCTCAAAAGATCATCTAGTCCAATCCCCGCGCTGGAGCAGGATCACCTAGACCAAGTTGCACAGGAACCCGTCCAGATGGGCTTTAAACATCTCCAGAAAAGGAGACTCCACAACCTCCCTGGGCAGCCTGTTCCAGTGCTCTGTCACCCTCACTGTGAAGAATTTTCTTCTCGTATTTATGTGGAACCTCCTATGTTCCAGCTTACACCCATTGGTAACAACAGAGGGTTGTGGAATTTCCTTCTCTGAAGACATTTAAAACCTGCCTGGATGCGTTCCTGTGCGACTTGATCTAGGCGATCTTGCTCCAGCGGGGGGATTGGACTAGATGATCTTTTGAGGTCCCTTCCAATCCCTAACATTCTGTGATTCTGTGAAAAGTGAATCATTCAGGAATGTGAAGATGATGAATGGTTTTTATGTGCTGTCCATACTTATTTTAAGGTGAGTTTATTCAGACAGGAATGTATTTAAGTTCATCATTACATTTTAGAATGACTGAAAAGAAAGATCTTTCCTCTTTAAAGCCCCCCATAAAGGAGTAACTACAAGGGGAAAAGGTGACATGATGTGGATAATAAATATCACCATTTATGTAACTACTGAAGATCCTTAAAGGCATAGAGAAAAATCCACATTAAATATCAAGACTCTCTAAATTCCCCCAATTGCTCTATTTGGGAATGAGATGTCTGACATTCTAATCCATCCTAAGAAATAATAAACAAGTAAAGTATTTTCCTTCCACTTCAAATAAAACAGTAATAGAAGGTTTTTTCTTTAAGCTCACCTTGCTGTCTAACACGAACAGTTTTTTTCACCACCTTTCCATAGAATGGTAATGATGTGTGGTATATCACAGACACTGAGTCGTTGTTTCTCTTAAGACCAATCTAAGTAGTGCTTTTGTCTCTTAGCAGGCACATACATTTCAGTGTGATCACTAGCTTGCAGCAAGGTAAGATGTGCAGGAGCACTATCTGACCTAAAGTAACACAGAAATTGTAAGAAGATTCCATCACTACAGGAATATTTACTCCATACTTGTGATGAAAACTATAAAAAATTTATTTTGTGGTATACAGTCTGATTCTGCATGATGTTACCCTTCCAGCTACCCCTGAGTTCAATGGGTGCTATCACATGTGTGTAAAGTACTATTTAACATCTAAATAATAAAAATAACAGTGCCCAGAGGTGTTTCTGTTCCAGACAGCTGATGTATTCTACTTTAGGACTGTTTTCTTTGTTTTGTTAGTTCTGGGTTGTTTTCTTTTCAAAGTAATTTAATTGTTAAAAACATCTTTTATTCCTACATTAAAACTGTATAATTCTTCAGAAAAGCATGAATGGCTCTACAGCTTCTACACTGCAGGAGTACCTCTCTGTATTGATTTTTCTCTTTTTTTTTTTATTCATACAAATATAAATTCAATGTATATACTTCTGGAAAATAATGGATTGGAAAGATTAATAGCTGGGTTTTGGCTTGCTGTTTTTTAAGAAACATAATACCATATGTTTACATTGCAGAAGCTAATAAATGATGGCAAATTCTTCAAGGCATTATCAAACTGTGTAAATTTGTGTATCTGATCAAATATTTATTAGCTGCAGTCTCTTCCTACACTGATTTTTCTTTTCATTTAATGCTCCAGGCCTTACTATGCAACACTAAGGTGATACTCATGGGCATATGCCCCCAAAAGAAAGGCAATCATTATGAAATACCCGACTTCAAAACACAGGCTGCCTGAATTTTATTTTTGGTTTTCCTTTAAGTAAACTGCCACATGATTTAATTAGCTTTTCTAACTCATTTACTTGACCTATATTAAAATTAAACAGAAACAAAATTTCATTATCTAAGCTGATAACAGATATTAATTTCTATTGAATTATGTCCTAAGGTTTTTATACTTAAGTTCTTTTCATTGCTGGATAATTATACAGAAAGTGATTTGTTCTGATCCTTCATTCAGTGTTTACTGCCTTGGTAGAAGTCTGCTCTATATTATTTTCCTTTTCTATAAACATGGATGTGCAACAGATTGATTGCACTGAACTACTCTGAAACTTTGGAACCAGTAAACGTTACCAGACTATAGTTGAAAAAAAATGAAATGTCAATGAAAAAGAAGGAAACGAGTGTCAACTTCCCAGCTACTCTCAATTTCAACACTCAGCCATCATAAAGTCTTCTGGGTGCAATGTCTTGTTTCAAAGCAGTTGACTTGAAGGAGGTTGCTGACCCAGCAGCAACACAGTGTCCACTGTATTCTTCTGTAGAAGCACTAAGGAATGGTCAGTCTATTTTCTCTCATGATCAATCCTTCAGTACCTTTGAGTAAAGCAGAACTTCCTGGTGGTGGCAGAGATAACCTTAATGGATAATCCCCCCTTATACAATGTTCTTTTCAGAGTTTTGTTTACCCTATCTTATTGAATAGGTTCTGGTCTGTGACAAAATATGCTCTGCAACAGGACTTTGCTTCTCTGAACACTGCACAGCAAGTTGCCAGAACCCCTTTTATAATTTGAACATCTGTGTGTCTATTTTAAAATAGATTGAAATATGTGTTTTGCTCAGGAAAATATCCTTGGGTTTTCTGCATTTCTGTAGGGGCATAAGAAGCTTTGGAGGAATATGTTTTCAATAGTTTCAACATAGGAAATGATATGTATATAGAGAAAATGAGGCATTACCTTCTCATTCCATTCTCTTTAATGTTCCTCATAAATTCTCCATTTACCTTCAATGATACAGGCCAAAACAGGCCATGGAGACACTGTCTAAATAATACTCTTTATAATATCCCATGTTCTCTAAAATGGAGGCATCTTCAGAACAAAGCTAAATTGTCATACGGGTGCAGAATGCAAACACACACATATAGGCAAAATAATTCTAAAATACTGCTTACAAGAATGCACATTTCATAAAGAACAATAGGGAGAACATCTCAGGAGAGTGCAAAATCAGAGAGATCTATGTATTTATTTAGATAAATAGATGAAAAGGTGCCTATGCTGAGCCCTAGGCATCCTTGACTCGAAAAAGCATAAGCAACATAAAGAATGAAGCATCCTGCAGCAAACTCTTCCATCCATAGCACTGTTTCTTAGACCTTACAGCAAAGGAAATGAAGAGAAACCACATCTCCTTTGTTCTCTTTCTCCCCAAGCACTCTTCCAATGAGGAACTTAGGTGCAGGATCACATGAGATATATATATAAAAATATAATATTGCTGTTCGGTTATTTCATTACTGAGATTTTCTTTGCATAAGATAGATATCTCCTGTGTGCATATATATAGTCTTGTATGAAAAGTGAGAAATAATGGTTTCCATTTCATTTGTTCTGTGGTAGAGAACAAGAAATCCATAATAAGTTATCACTGGCTAATACCTTGTTATAGATTCATACGCAATGTTTGACCGCATATGCCATCCTTTAATGTTTTTTCTTTATATAATCAATCAAACATGCATATAGACAATTGATATAAGTAGAACATCAGTCTCAAGATTCCTAATTGATACATCAAAGATAAAGGGCTGTAGTCTACAATATTAAACCAGTTTGGAGAAATCTAAATTTTAAAACTGAAACTGTTAATAAAACAGAAGTCATACTTACGTTGTTCCCTTACCTTGGTCCTGGACACTGGTATGAAGGGGGCAGTATTTAGATATTAAGTGGTACTATGTTTCAGATCCTGAATTATTTAGGCCTGCTAAGTAGAGGATGAAGCTTTTTCCACTAGCCAAATATCTAAAGTGTTGTTGTTTAAGTCAGGAAGATGGTTGATCAAATCTTTGAGTGACTTCATTAGGAGTTTCACTAGAAAAATACTACTCCCTTATCAGTTAGCAGCAGTTCAAATTTTACATAGAGCGAAATATTCTGCCATTCTGGCCTGGGGTGTGCTTCTGTATGCTGATCCTTTTCCCTTGTTTGCTCTTTCCATTCACATTCTGAGAAGAGGGATGAGAGAACCATATGATGTTTAATGTGACTGCATGAGGTTGACTCAGAGAGATCTGTCTTTTTGCCAATTTGATTCTAAAGGCAGTTGGGTTTGGGTTTTGACATGCACTTGGAGAAAGGTAACTACTGTACATGTGCTCTGAAGGTGTGATAGTTACGAGAACTTCCCCCTTGTTATCCCAACAGGAAGACAGAGTATACCCATACATATACCCAGAATGAGGAAGCAGTAACAGTGGACCATGACCTGGCCTCAGAATGATAGAACTTGAAGTAAGCAAGATTCCAAGGCAAAAGACTGTGCTATAATTGTTTGTTATAAAGCCAGTCCAAGAATGAGTTCTTTGTCAGTGACTGAGAGAAACCTAGATGTAGCAAGGTCTTGATACCAGCCATCACTTGGCCTCCATGCCCATACAAGGGATTTTGATCAGATCACAGAGATCTTGGCAAGACCAGAGACACACATCTTGATGTTGATGAATACGAAAATACAAGAATGTGAGTGAGGAAAATCCAAGAGAATGAGTGTGACTTACTAGAATCAGTTTTGTTTAAAATCAATATTATCTTCCCCTTCTATAAGGTTTTATGCTGAGTTTTGTTGCATTAAATTCCTATAAAAGCAGACACTTCGTGTTTCCAGAGACCTGTTTATATTTTATGAAGCATGCTATACTTCTGTGTCCACAAAGGAAACTAAGCTAAATTTTATTCCGATGTCCTTATTTTCTTTCTCTAGAGATGCCAATGGGCTTTCCTTTTCATGCAGAGATGGAGAGAGAATAACTAAATTACTTTCTCCACGTGTTTACATATGATGTCTCCAGGTAGATGTCTTAAGGCTTTACAGGAAGATCTGCAAAGATAGAAATAGCAATTAGGTATCTAACTGTAGTGGGTCTGTCTGNCAACTGAGAAAACTAGAACTTTAGTATAGAAATTGATAAACACTATTTTTTCCATAAGGAAAGAGCAAATAATTTTATTTTGTTTTCATTTTCTAATATGAGCACAAGTTTCTAATGAACTCAATGCTGGAACTGCTGTAAAAATGTTTTCACACTGAAAGTTTACTTTTGTTTACTCCATTATAACTATAAAAGAAGCCTAAACAAGATGAGGGGAAAAGTAAAATTTGTGACTGGAAATGCTTTGAATAAAGTGGAAAAATGCTAAGAGGCAAGAGCACTCTTATCTTGGCATTGTCCACCATATTCACTCACAAGCATGATGATAGCACTTGTCACTATTTTGTGACTTAACCTTTCTGAACGAAAACACCAATAACTTATGTGAATGGTAAAAGTAATGTAATTTAATATTTTATATAGAACTGGATTTGGATTATTTATGAATGTTTTATTTAATCTGAACTACTTTTTTAAAAATCCTGTTTACACTTCCATTGGGGAGTATTTTTGGGAGCTAAACAATGATAAATTCCACTTTATTTGCTGGAGCTGGGTCTTTAGACTGCAAAAGGAAAGAAAAGATGCTGGAGGGAGAGAATGGAGTTCACTTATGTTTTCTTCCCAGATCACTTTTGACTGAATCAAAGAATATGAGATAGGAAGTTGAGACACTGGATGAAGCCCCTGGCCACTTCCTGTTCCAAAACAGAAAGCTACAGATTATTTGGAAGTTACAGAACTAACCATTTGCTTTCCATCCATCTCCCACTGTTTTAACAGAATCCCCTGAAAGATCATTTTTCTAATCATACCTGGAGGCATTCCTAGAAGAAACCAACTCCGAGAAAAGAACAGGATTGATTCTGTACCTTTTGCATTGTTCTGGCAGCAGAAAAGAAATGGAGTGCTGGTTGACCAAAGTTTTGCCAAGAGGTGTTGGAGTTATAATTGTTCTGGCAATCTTCCGCTGGTAGCAAGTTCATGAAATAAATTTTCAAGCACCTTTGTGCTAGAGGCTGATCTGGTCAAAGATCAGGAGAATGGGATGACTTAGATTATTCAAGGTCTTTTCCTATATGGAGTTTAGGCACACCTAGGATCCTTGCCCAAAATCCTTCATAAAAGCCCACACCAGGTCTGTGGACTTCTGATAATGAGACTTGGCTGACAAAACACTGTCGAAGTAGTTGGGATAATTCAGTAACTTTTGTTTTCTTTAAGAGAACTGAACTTTATAGGAAGAATTGGATAGAATTCTTAGAGCAAGAGGCACAGAGAGTTTGGAATAAAGATTGAGTTGTCAGGATATTACAAATCCTGGGATATTACAGATCCTGGAATATTATAGATCCTGTAGTATATATAATAATATAGCAGAAATCAAGGTTGTTAAGAGAATGTGCAGAAAACGTAAGCATGACATAATATAGCTAGCTTTTGTTCCCACCACTTTATCATCTAAAATATGATGCCCTGTTGTGGTTTTGGGGTTTGTTGTTGTTGTGTCTTTCGTGGGCTGGTTGGTTTGTTTTGTTGTGGATTGTTGGGGTTTTTTGTTTGGTTTGGGTTTTTTGGGAGGGGTCCCTGAGGGCTTCTTATGGTTTCTATTCAATCGCATTTTATTTTAATTCTGTAAAGCAGCATTCCACTTCCAGGTTTCTGATGGTAAATTGAAAGCCTCTTTCTTGGCAACGTATAGATGACTGAGTAAATTTGAATAAGCCACACAGCACAATGCAAGGCTGTGTAAAAACATCTATGCTCGTTCTGAACCAGTCACATAGGTGGTAGAGGTCCCTTAAACATCATTTATATTGCAGGAAGAAGGCAGCATTTATAACATGCTGTCCTTAGCCAGGCTAAGTACACCAAGTAAAGCAGCGCACAATCATGATTATGCTGTTTTTAAAACATAGATTACTATGTGTGTGCTTGAGTATATGCTAAAAGTAGTAACATAGTTCAGTGAGCCTGAATCTCTACTGTCAGGCATGGTCTTAAATCACAGATGCCTAGTGGAATATTAAAACTCATCTTTTGATGGTGCATTACACTGTGCACAGAAGTAAATAAATTATTCTTATATCTTGCAGGACAGTATAGATTTGGTCCCAGTTTATTCATCCATGGTGAATTTTGCTTTGATAAAATCACTCCTATATATCTCTATTTGTAAAATTAGGGATAGTGTGACCTCAGCTACCATCACAGTTCAGGCACTATCACCAAAGTTTTCTCTATGCTATGAATAACATCTAGAAAGCTAAAAGCTCATATTACTGTGAATGAAAATGTGAATTTTTGTAATTAGGAATAGAAGCATAACAATGTTAAATGAAGGTCATATCCTTACAAGGAGATGTATAACGAGGGTGACAAGTAAATATGTTGCTGAAACATAACCCTCTGAACTGTACTGCATAAAAGTTGTAGTAATGATTCACTGGCTTTGTGGGGTTTAAAATTAATTCAGTGATGGTTGAAATCTCTTATGTCTTGCTTTTATTGTCCATTTTTGACATTTGCCACGTAATTATCATCTTTTAATGTTTCATATGATCTCCCAACTATCTTCTGTTCTTGGTAAAATGATTTTCACTGTTGTCTATATTATTATTATTGATTCTTTAAAAAAATCAGATCATAGTATTGCAGCACAGATTCCTAATGCCCCAAAATCAAAGCTGTAACAGATTAGCATTTCCCAGGTTTTCAAGGGAAAATCTTGTAAATGAAGGATTTATAACTTGAGTTGTATTGCAATCTCAAATTGCTCCCTTCATCAGATGTTTAAAAAGACTAGTATTCTGAACAGCAATGAGTTTTTGTCATTTTCAGGCAAGAACCTTTGCATATTTAAGTTTGAAGAATATTGATGAAATTATATTTCTGGTTAATTTTTAGTTCTAAAAATTCTTGAAAGTGGAAACTACTTGGAATCCGCTCAATGCCTTCTAAAATGCTTGAGGTGCTAGCCATTGATATCTTATTCTTGTGTTATTTCTAATTACAATTAAATAGAAAATAAATATATTCCAACTGCAAAAAGCAAATTATTTTGCATGTATTGAACTTAAATTAAAATATTAGATATATTTTCCTTTGAAACTGCTACCATATTAGGTAAGATCAAGTCTGAAAAATCTTATAAAGGTTTCTCAATGACTGTTCTAGTTGTTTAGGTTTCTATGCTATTACATGGAATAGTATGGATTTAAATAGTTTATTTTGCCTTAATTTTATTCTGCATTTAAATGTTGTTGACTTGAGGACATTGATCATAGTACCACAAATGGAAAGAACTATGTCCTTGGTGAAATGTGTGAGCTGTGCTAATTAGTGTATAATTTTCATAGTGCTCCATAAAGGAATAAATTATTGAAACAGTTCAGTGCATCAGATTTAAAAAATTGTTTAGTACAACAGGTTGAAATATGTGTGTATGAAGCCATGAAGGAGTTAAGACAACAACCCTGAAATTCATTGTTAAAATTCATCCAACATAGAAGAGTAAAAATATGGTCCTCTCAGTGGAACTAACAGCATGTCAAGAAAGAATGAAAATTATATCAGGAGAGAACTTGCAGGAGCACAGACCTAGCAGTTCTGAAAGGATCTTCTCAAAATTAAATAATTTCAACTGTTTCAGTTTACTGTGATATAGAAACGACGTCTAAAATCACCACTTCCCTTAAAGAGAAGCTCTGCAGTGGATAATATTTTACTAGACACTTTGTGAATTCTATTTATTACTTGAAAATGCTTACATATATGGATATCAAAATACTGATGTGTGTTCTCTAACACTACCTGAGTTACATATTTTCAAATGAGCTAAATTTTAATACTGGCATTGCTAGTTTTAGTGACATAGAGACAGCCAGGACACAGTTTGTTTACTCACAGCAGTATCTGTTAATTGCACATCTTTGATAACAGTTTGGAATTGGACAGTTCTAAGGTTGAGGGAGTATCCCCTGTCTGGTTGAAAACCCATGGCACACTTACAGAGGGTGTAACTGGTGCCTGTATGTTTTGGTTTTTTGGGTTGGATCCTAAAGGGGAGGATTTTTGTATTGCAGGCCAGGACTGCAGAAGAAGCAGCAAATGGTGAGAGCTATCCTGAAGTACTGTAGCAGAATGTTCTCTAATATTTTCAGCTTCTGCCAACTCTGACCAGTCTTTACTGGTAACAAGCTGTACTTTATTGTATTAGGTTCATTAGTTTCTTTACCGGAATCACTTCTGATTTTCTTACAATACCATTGATTGCCAATGTCCCTTAAATATTTTTGAAAATGTAAACGGAAGCTAATCACAGATGTACCTCTACTAATCACATTTTCTCCTTTCCCAACAATGATTTTGGCCAACTTCATCTTGTGAATTTCATTTGACTCTCATTTAAATCACTGCTTTAGAACAATTTTTTTTTTTTTTCAGCACTTTCTCTCATAATTCGTGTTCTAAATGCTGTGGTACTTCCTAAATTTGCAACAGGTGAGTCCTTTCAGATCCTTTTTTTGCTGTTTACAGCTTCCCTGATGTTAAATCTTTAGAGAAGAAATATTCCAATTTAAGTTTTTATTAAATGGTCAGAAGAAATCAGACAGTCTGAAGAGAGTATTGTGAGGAGTAGATGTCTAATATTAAGTGGCAAAAAGGTTAATAAAACTGGCAGTCTTTATTCAGCATAAAGATGTCTTTTACATTGTAGTGAAGGGTTATGGATGTCTTCTGTACTTCGCAGAACTGATGGCTAGGAGGCAGGCCTGGCTGTAAGGTATTATGCATGTGCAAGGTTCTTGGAGAAACCCAACTGAGAATGGAAACTTCATTAAAATGACAGCACTTCTTTATCCGTCCCCTTCACAGCTGTCTTTTTCAAAGGGTACAAGAATGATAGGGGGCCTTCTGGATATAAAAATGACATTTAAAAATATGAATAAAGTACAAATTAATCCAGTTATAAAAGGCAAATACATTATATCATTTTATTTTCTTTGGTATTACTGTTTTGCAGTGATAACCTGTCTCCGTTGAAATCTGTGGGAATTTACAAATGATTTTAACTCAGTAAAATGTGCCATCTCCTGACATTGGAAAAAGACTGACTGAAGAGCTTAAGATGTCTATTGTACAGTTTATTTTTGGAAACTATGCAAATAGACTTCCTGATGTATTCTTATCCAAAACGAACATATACTGGGCCTGATTTTCATGATTGCTATAAGTAGCTTTCCCACACTCTGGTGGCTAGGATGTACACTTGGGAAGTGGGAGGTATAGATTTGCATTTGCACAGGCTAAAGAGAACAAAACCATGGCTTTTACACTTTTGAAAAGATTAGCCTAATCAGTGAAGTTTTTTTAAAATGGCAGATACTATCAGCCTGCTAAGTTCCAGAAAAAGTGAGTCCCAAGTAATTAAATGCCTGTTTTCAGAAAATTATTCCAGCCTGTAGAGTCTACATGCATGGAGGTCCTTAATATGCCACACTGTCACTGGTACATTTCTTGGGGTTTTAGGCTCATTGCTATACTCACAGGATTTTTTTGGCTGGAACCACCCCACTCACAAGAGGGTTTTTGTGGGCCAGCCTACTGAGTTTCTTGTCTGTCTTTATTTACTTCTGAGAGGAACCTGGGAACCTAACTGACTCCCTTAGAATCAGCCACCTAAGATTTTGTGCTGCCTAAGTTGTCCCTTTCTTTCATCCTAAGTTAATACTCTTGCTTTAAGGAAGCTCTTTGGTCACTGTTGATTACTATATTTTTTGTTCCCAAACAAATGGTCTTTCAAGTACTAGTATTCTTGCAAGTGCTAAAAGTAAGTCAGATCAACTGTGATAATCACAGCTGAAGTGGTAGTAACAGTTGTCCAAGGCCTGGTCTGAGAATGGGAGAATAAGCTGGAATCAGTCCTTTAATCATTGTCCCTGCTGCATTAACCATGTTAGTGCCATCACAAGTTGATTTATAACAGAGACTAGACGTGGTTGGAAAATTTATGATGGAACATTTCCATCAGGCAGTATTGGTTTATCAGGAAAAAATTAGAAATGTAGAGGTCTTTTCCAACCTTAATGATTCTATGATAATTGTGATCAGTCTTTTGAATGAAACTAGACAAGTTTCTGATAAAATCCTGTTTAGTTTCCCAACAGCCCACCTGACTTCACTGGCTTCTTGTAGCCTATGGTCAATTGCAGAGCCAGGGACTGTGGGTTATCCAGATTCCTAGACAGCAGACTAGTCTGTTTTCCAATCATAAAAGCAGAAACCCCCACTTTTTAAAGTCTCAGTAGCTTTAATGGAGGGTACTTTGTAGTACAGAAAAGGCTGTTGGGTTTTTTTCCCCTCTTATGGGTAGATTTTCAGTTTTGACAGAGCAATATGCTAACTCAGTTATCTTAATGGAACTTTATAACCACCTCCTTCATGCTGTCCTTGATAATTACAGTCATCACTATCAGTTTTGTGAGCTTGTAAATGTGCAGAGATTTGTGCTGTATCTCCTCCCATCAGTTGTGTCTAACAGTATCTTTAAGAAGGCATTGGAGAAATGATGTGGTAGCAATCTCACTATACAGAAATCTGCTTTTGTTAGAATACGGTCTAACTAAATTGCAAAGAGCATTAACTTCTCCTTGCTTGCTTGCTTCTGTAGTATAGTCTTTTACCAAGCTGATGCTTAGTGAAAAAAATGAGATGGGCAAGAACTGCTCTTGCTTTACCGCTGCAATATATGTAAGAGGAAAGGGAAATTCCTGCTCTTTTTAAGTATTGTGTGTAAATGACAAATGGATCACTTATTGATATCAAAGGTTTCATTTCAGTAGCTAAATAAGCTGATAAACTACAGAAAGGGTTTTTTTATCTTAAAAAAAGTCCTGAATATAATTATAAAAAACATGTACAAGCTGCTATGCTGAGAAAATATTCTGCGTTATTTTGTTCTTTCATGAAGTGACAGTAGAAAACTAGAAAGGGAGGGTAGTGATGTGGTGACCACACCAACTAACAAATCATTAAGTCACAATTCCATCAACTTCCATTTATAACAAGTCTTGACGTGGCGAAAGTCACTGTAGGCAATGGAAATTAAGCCAGAGTAGAAACAGTGAGTTTGATTTTTAAATTTCCTCATTTTTGATCAAAACCATTGTACCCATGCAAAACATAAGTATAAACTGTTATTGTTTTTATTTGAGTTTCTCTACGACCCCAATCAGTCACAAGCCACAACAGTGTTGTAATGACAGCAGGACAGAGAGTCATGTATCCATTATTTCTAATATGGTCTCTTTTAAAAGAAGGCCTGTTTATGCCTATAGCAACAGATTGACTCATTTTTGCCAGCTAAACCGTATTGTTAAACTAGCATTTTTCAAACTCCTTACTGACAAAAGCTATCGAATATCGTTTAAGACTAGATCAAGTTTCAGATAAATGTTTTCTCATCTTTTTTTTTTCTGATTTAGGGATACAAACTCCAGTCATTGTTCTTTTTCCAGTAAAGTGCAAGACATAATTAAAGGGAGCATACATGTATGAAATACTGAGCGCAGTCTTAATAAAGTTTATTTCACTGTGAGGTATTTGCTAATCAAATGCAGATAATTTAAACTATTCTAGGTCCGTCTTTAGATTAAAAAAAAAAAAAAGAAAAGAAAGCAAAGAGAAATGGACCATGAAGTAGCTTACAGACAAAGTGAGACTTGCCATAAAATTAGCATAGTCATTTTGGATTCCTAACACTTTCCCACTCCAAAATCTACCCATTTATTGCAATGAAACAATTGAGCCCATTTACATAAAAGTTTCAGTATCTTGGCTTGATATGTTTTTCAAACTAATAAAACCTTGCTCCGTACACATTATTTTTATATAAAGCCCCCATTTTGCATAATTGAATAGTAATTAATGCCTTATAAACAAACTACAGCAGTTGTATTCATTGCAGCAGGATGACAGACTTGTGTTGCTGTGTTTGGCTTTTTAGCCAAATACTGGAATTTCATTTTTCACTCTGGTATTTAAACCATGATACATTTCCCCATTAAAGATCCCTAACATTCTTATACGACAGTAGATTAAGCTGAGTGACATAAGCCTCTGCCCTCTTGTGGCAGATCAGGATGGTGAAGTAAACTAATGGTTAGAGAGCATTTTCTTCAGCTTCAACGGTGTTTCTATAAAATTATAAGAGGTTTTAAGGGTTCAGTTCCACAGGCACTGAAATCTTCACCTACCCTTGTAGCTTCCTAATGGAGCAAGGCCCATGGGAAGAAAATGACAGGCCCTTCTGATTCAGCTCTGTCCTTCACATACTGAACAAGGGTATTTTCAAATAAAAAAAACAGGAGTCCCTGTGATGAGCGATGTGTAAAGTTCTGCTTGTAAATGATTGCTCAGACATTCTGCAACTTCTCTGCTGAGAAGCTGGTTTGTCATTGCAAATATCCTGGCCTATGCTGTTTACAGCAGACAAATCATCAAACACAGGAATAAGCCATAATGGTTCAGTCCCATCTCTTAGAGATACCACAGAGAGTTAACTGAAGTGATATTTAATCAAGGTGTACTTCCATACA
The DNA here is from genome assembly GCA_013401335.1 of Brachypteracias leptosomus. Lineage (NCBI taxonomy): Eukaryota > Metazoa > Chordata > Aves > Coraciiformes > Brachypteraciidae > Brachypteracias > Brachypteracias leptosomus. Next base: position 75,934 of record VYZX01019458.1, read on the forward strand.
AAAGCTGAACAAAGAAAACTAGTGCAGGAATGTACTAGGGAGCCTAAGGAGTGTAATTTGGACACCTGAGTGAGGAAAAAACATTTTCCTCCTTTGTTGCCCTAGCAGCAAAGTAATTTCCAATTATATTTTTCAAGGCACTTGCTGATTCAGCAAATTCTGGTTTTTATTTTGAGCTTCTGACATAGTTTGTGAGTGGTTCATCATGAAAAGAAAAAGTTATTTTCTTTCATTATATGATAGAAAGAGGGGAAGGGCACAGCTGTGAACAGAAGTAGAGGGTCATGAGAAATTTGTGGAGACCAGTTAAGAAGCTCTGGGTATATCAAAAGCTACAGGAGGTTACAATAAATGATTGATAATGTTAAAATGGAGAAGTACAGAAAAAACATACCTAAGGGACACTGAATGTCAGGTTTTGCTTGTCTGTGCAGAGCTACTCTTCAGTTTCACCCTTGGAGCCAGGTCAGAAAGGTTCTTTTTAGCTCTGATTCAGTATAATAAAAGGCTAACAGACTTTCGGACAGAAAAGAGATAGATAAGAAATCATGGGGGTTTTTTTAAAAAAAAGCTCACACATACAAATAAACACCTCAACCAAAAAACCCACTCCAGGTTCAGCAAGTAGAAAAATAAGCTTAGGCTAAATATAATGTTGTAGTAATGTATTTACTATCTTGAAACTTTATGATATAAATTAACAGCAGATTTGAAGTACAGCAAATAGTTCTGTTTCAATCTTTTGTTCAATGCTTTAAGATCAGAAATCCCATCTATCTAGCAGTTCATTGTTTTTGCAATCATATGTACAATATGTACAGGTATGAGGATCTGTCTGTTACCTAGGTTTTGAGCTTAGTAGTGCAAAGGTCTCTCCCCCACATGCCTTAATGACCAAAAAGTACTATGATGTCCTACATATTTAAATGCTAACAAGCATATCCACCATAAATAAAACCGTATAGTATTTAGATATCAGATTGCCAAAGAAAATTGTAAACAAGGTAGCACAAAATACAACTGAAAACCGAAAGAATAAAAAGTAAAAACATGAAAGTAAAAAATACCAGTTCTTAAAGTTTGTAAGGCCAGATTAACAATTTAATAACATGTGTCTGTCTTTGCAATGCAGTATCTGCTGAATGTCCTAGCCAGTCAATACCAGGCAATATTCTACGAATCAATCAAAAGAATGCTATTGATTTGGGGATGTATCAGGAAAAACAACAACATAAGGCAAAAGAGAGGACAATGGAGCTTTTGCCGAGAGTTTGGCAGAATCTCAGCTTTAGTATTTCTGCAATTGTCTGTAACAGATGGCACTCTTAATGCCTTCCCACCCAACCTTGCTATTCTGCCTTACAGAGTTTAAGATATCTTGACACCAAAATTATTATCTCTCAAACAAATAATAACAGAAAAAAAAAAAAAAAGGATGTGTGCACAAAGACTGAAAATACTCAGAGCCCTAGCTGACAAGAAAACAAGGGGCATGAGTGGTTGTCGGGACAGGGAAGGCACTGCTCAGGCATGAGAGATGGGTAGGAAAGCTGCAGAGAGGTGTGAATGGTAGAACAGAGGAAAGCCAGGAATTACTGGCGTCTGCAGTGATCTTGGCCTTACAAAACTATTAGGGTTATTGTTGCCTTATGCATTTAATTGAAAATTAAAAAAAGGAGAAACATTGCAGATGAGCAACGATGTAGTTGTGAGCATATTTACTATTAAATCCCACTTCTTCATGTCCTTTGTATGCTGGTACCATGAGCAGACAGTCTATCACTTCTCAAACATCTGCTTTGAAAGTTTTGTGAATATTTGCTTACAGTTGCATGTATTTAACATTTAAGCACTTTCAGCAACTCTTTGAAACAATTAGCTCATAATGAGCAACTTCCATGCTAGCAAGCTGTACTAAAATGCTTATTAAAAACTTTTAAATGTTAAGACTCTGTTTTTAACAAGAAAAAGGCACACAATCATCAGCTGACCCTTTGGAGTCTTTTTGAGGTGTTATTTCTACAAAGCAGAAAACAATTGCTGCAAGAAAGTTCTATTTCACTGTAAGCTTTTGTGCCAGGATGATGTCAGCAAGGTACAGCAAAGTCTGGTGAGTTGAGCGCTTTGTGACAGATTCCTGAAACATCATATGAACAGAGCTTTGACATAATAACATCATAACAGTTATCTGGGATTTTCTTGGGCTTGTTCTTGAACCTTTATTTCACTTCCTTCATCAGGCACAAGGCGCTACCTTGCAAACACAGCTATAAAAACTATAGTTTGACAAGATACTCAAGCCAGGAAAGAGAGGAAGACAGGGAAAGTGTTGCCTGACACCATCTGTTCCAGAGCAAGGGGCTGACAATGAGGTCTTGCTACAGGAGTAGGGCATCAGAAAAAGGAACTTGGCTCATTAGCAGGGCTTTCCCTTGCATTTTTTGACCACAGAAGAGTACAATCAATATTTAAGAACTCTGACTTGAAGCTGTCCTTGAAGAATCAGCATATTTGTTTGTGGAGATCCCCCCCAGAGATCCCAGGAGTCCTAAAAATAATTTAAAACCCCCAAAATTCAGCCTTGGAACTGAAATGCTTTAGTTAGCTAAACCGCAAAGATAGAAATAAATTTTTAAAATCTCTTCTTCTTTTCCCTAAAGTTTAGGGCTCTTTATTTTTGCCTTAAGATGTAAACCCTTCTCTCCTAAATGGACCTAATCTGTATTTTCCAATGTTTTATCACTTTGCAAAATGAAAAAGTACCTAAAAGGGACTTAGCACAGTTCAACTATTCTATTGGAGATAATGTTTCACATCAAATATGTATAAGAGGGAGGGAGTTATTGTAAGGTTATTACAAATTTAGAAAGCAATAATACTATGAAAAAATATATGGGGTACATGTGTATAACTTTTTAAAGCCTACATTTTAACATTTGGGGTTTTTTTTAATCCATACCTCTGCATGCTTACAGCTAAACATAAACTTTCAGGACCTCAGTGCCTGGGAGACCCATCTAACACTGTTTCTATTGTGCTGGAGATTGTTCACATGCTCCATCTTCTATAAATGTTGAGTCACTTCAGTTGTTTACTCAATAAAAATCACTCAAAGCCTTAACAACAGGTATGAGGTGTCAGTATTCTTTAGCAGAATGTACAACTTGGTACTTGTACCCAATGTTTCCTGGCATAGTCAAGGGGAGTTTTATCATTTTCTGAAATGACAACAGGATTTCAGCCATTCAGTTCACCACAGATGTTATTAATGTGTTAATCTTTGAAAATAAATGAAAGGTTTTCCAGTATAGAACTTCAGCGATTGCTCAGGGTTTGAGACGCATCCTTGTTAGTTACATGCCTACCCTAATATCTGGATTCAAGCGTCTCTACACCCACACAGTAATTCTACCCAGAATCAAATCTTGTTTTCTTGAGAATTCAAGCATGCTACATAATACAGCTGCTAGTAAGATGTGGAAACTCAAGACCATTAATCTATTACTGATAGGCCACTTGGTCCAGAAGTAGTCACAGTAGTTCCACTAACAAGAAGCAATTTTCGTCATGACTTCAATGGCCTCATGTATGTAGCTTAGACACTTCACTGTCATGTCCTGTACCTTGGTTCTCTTTCTCTTATGTATATGAACTGCAGTCCCACAGACCATATTCTGTGCTATTGAAAGGTACTGCACTTATGAGGAAGAAAACATTAATTTATAAGAAAGACCTGGGGTGCAGATATTTGGAAGTACCTTCCTTTTTGCTCAAACACATTTGAAACACTTATAAAATATGCATTGAGAATAACAGTGAAAATAAAATGTTCCTTCATATTCTCTGAATAGACAAAAAAGTTCTGGCAAATTATGCAGATTTTAAAGACATAAATCAAATAACTAAGGCATCTTCAGCATACCTTGTTTTCCATGATTATCTACATAATTACCATAATTGCCCATTGTTTTCAATGCATTTCAGTAATATTCTAATTGCTATTATGTTCCTGAAAATGTCATATATCTAGTCATTGTCAACAGATGGCATACGTGCTTGCCATCATAAATTATATATCATATTAAAAAAATATATCCCTTTATCCTCTTCTAACTTGGCTAATTTGGGGGGGATGGGAATCTACTTCTAAATAATTGCCATTTTAAGTATTCTAATATTGCTTTAGATCATGGTTTCCTATACATCATGAAATTAACATCTGTGAATAAATTGAGCAAAATGACCCAAACTAGAGCTTGACCAAAATGCCATGTAACTATATTTACTTTCAACTTTGATGTCTGCTTCCACAGCAGATAGAAAAGTAAGGTACATAATAATAATAATGTTAAAAACCATAGTCAGAAAAATAAGCTTTGATCATATTCAGCAAAAATTCAGAGGTTCTGAAATTCTTCCACTGTTAGGTATATTTACATGAGCTTTTAAAGGCAAACATGATTTCTGCCTGCCCATTCTCTGAAGCAACATGAGCCAGTTCTGAGTAAATATGAATCATCCAGCAGCTATATAGCTTCAGTAGCACAACGCTGAGCATAGCTATAACACCCTCTATTGTAGTAATTTATGGCTTCTGTTTTGAAGATTATTTCCTCTAATCAGCTCAAAATGAGTTGCATCTAGTGGTAAAATATAGTGTAGATCTATGCTCTGTTAACATAACCTGATTTAGTGTGTTGTTCAGTAGGCCTGGAGTCAGTCTTTTAGTTAGTTCTAATCAGAAGACTTCTGCTTCCCTTGTTGGGAATTTTTCATAGTCTTCTGGATACATATCCAAAACCCTCAAGCATCCAGGGGTGAGGAGGGCAGGGAACAACCAACTGACATCTTATATTTCTGTTTTAAAGGTATGTTTAATATAGTTAAAGCCTCTATATTAACGTACAGTTAAGGTATGACAAACATGTAAAGCTATTATTGCCATTAGTGTCAGATCTGATGAATAAATGATATAGCATAGAACACTTGTAGATCTTTGCTTTGAAATTATTTTAGAGCAGTTGCTGTTTAAAATCATTCTATGACATAAACTTTTATTAAAGTTACAGAGTATGCACCACCATTCTGTTCCCTAAACCAGCTTTGATCCCCATTGACAGTCTTGGATCCTGAATAACAACTGACTGCATGTACATTTTGGAATCTCCAGAATGCTTCCTATGAAGGATTGTTCTTAGCAAGGGTGTGGGAACCGTTTCTTGACCATGAACTCAAAAAAAGTTAAAATGAATATTTTATTTAAAACCAACGAAGTTGAGCTAGTGAACAACTGAAGACAATTTTTAGGAAGGCATTTTCTTCAATTTGTTATATCTTGCTTGTATAACAGCACCAGAAGACACAGATTATGTAAACAGAATTCACAAAGAGATTTGCTGTACCAAACAAGATTTTGAAAAAGTGCCTCTTGTTTTGATGTCTCAAATACTGGATACATAGAATATTACAATTATATTTAATACATGCATACACATCTGATAAGAATATTTTTAGGGGATGAGTACCTACAGTTACCACATCAACATCAGTCCAATTTTGAAAGCACAAACCACTCTGAAGAATTGGGTCACAGTTTTGCATAGATTGGACATGTCAAAATTGCAGGCATATTTTTATATCTTTGTAATTATCTCTACCTGCAGAGTTAATAAGCAATTAGGTTTATCTACAAAAATTTCTGAGACAAAAAGATCCATTATTTTCTGTGTTAACCTGTGTGGTATCCTTTGCCTATGAAGCATTATCTCTTAATAGTGGAGGGTTTATTTTGCTCATATGCCTTTTGTTTTGTTTTTAGAACATTATGAGGTACCTAAAACCACAGGAATACAATCATTTTGGGAGGGGAGTGAGGTCTAATTAAGCAGATCTCCACTGTTATTGGCACAGCTGTGAAAGAATTGACTGTGACATGAGTTATGTATCCCAGACCAAAGGCAAGGTTGCTCAATAGAAGGGAGTAAAGTCCACAACAAAAGAGATAATTAACAGCAGAAGAATACAGATCATTTTAGGTGATTTCTTTCTTTGACAGGTATGGTAAGTTGTTCTTTTAATGTCAACTCATTCTTTTAAAGACTGAAATCATTACAGAGTAAGCTTTCATGGGTTAGAGAAGTGGATACTCTTTAGTTGAAGTATCCCACAGTGCTCTGATGATCCAATTAATGTATATACTTACAAGAAAAAAAAAACTAACTGAAATATCAAAAAATATCACAAAGAGACCAAGTATCAAAACTAAATGAAGTCAAAGACCACCCTTTTTCATTTCAATTACTGTCATTTCCTCAATTCCCCAGCTATTAAAAGTATGTATTTCCTTATTCACCTCTTTTCTCATATTTTGTAGTTAGGCTGTTTCAGGCAAGGACAGTTTGCCTCAAACAAAGAGATAGCAATCTGGATTTTGTGATGCAAATCTTAAACACTTCAATCGAATGTTTTCAACTTCCTCTGTCATGGGTCAATGGCAAAGTCTCAGTTGACTTTTACACATGTAGGCATAGATGTGAGAGGTCCATTTCATGATACACGCATAAACAACTGAAAATGTCTGCAATGGGAAAGCAGGACTTCAAGGAGCTGAGAACTCTTAACTTTGAAATCTGCAATGTATTAAGGGAGCTGTAGCAGATTCAGTCTCCAGGATACTACAAAATTGAGTCAGCCTATAAAGTAGTTTGGGAGCTGGACAAAAGCGTAGCTAGCTTTCTTAGAAGTTATTATTTTTTCATAATTTTATACTTAAAACCTTCCACATTTCCTCAGATTCATTTAACCCAGAACGATTATAACTACATGTGAAAATGAAAGCCAAATGATTTTATCCATTGGATTAAATAATTAGTGTTTTAGATAGATTTCTCTATTTTTAAACCTGAGCATTTTCTTTTAAATGTTTTTTCCTTGCTACTTATCTGCTACCAAGACTTTTTTTAAGCCAAGGTCTTCAACAGTTGAGGCCATGAAGCAAAACTGCTGATGTTTTAAAATTTAATTAAATAACTGTCAACCCAACCATACAGATAAAGGAACTTTAAATGGCCTGAACTTCACTGACATGGAGAAGTAAGCAGGAGGAAACACATAAAAGATGGAGTGAATAAGATCAAGGTATGGGATATGATTATTGTTAATAATATCAGTCTCTGTTTCATTTGGCTGACTGGTAAGACTTCATATTTTCCTTTGAAAACAATGGATTTACCCTGTTCTTTGCATTAGTCTCTTTTGTATCTTTTACTATCATGTCTTAAATCACAGTGAGTTTTTATTGTGATAAGAGGATAATGATGATTCCGTAATGTCTGGATAAATAAAATCCCCATCTAACATTTTCTGAGCACCTACATGAACAAAGCTAAGTTTAAACGCAACTTTCAGGAAAACGAACAAACAAAATTCATAAGGTATTTCTTAGTTATTAACAGATTACTTTGTTCTCATTTTCCTGCTTACTAAAAGGAGAGAAAATCATTTGCCAAAAAAGCCTAAACTGGAATCATGCCCTCTTCAGTTAAGTTGCAAAGTTCCATCATCTTTTTAGAATTCTTGAAGGGCCATGTAGAGTCCTTCAACTGTGATCCTGTAAGTTCATGGGTCACCCTTTGCTATTTCCTGCATTCCAAGCTTCCCCACAAGGTAGTTATATTTAGATCTATGAGCTTGTACCCACTTCCCTTATGCTACTCAGAAAACGACCTGATTCATGGAGTTTGATTCCCCATTGTAGAAATTTATGCATTTGCCATAGTTGTTTCAGGAGCAAGACAAGATTACACCTCCTTTCCTTCAAGGCGTCATTTGAAATGATGTCATGCAGTGCTTACAAAAGGGACTGCCGATATCAAGGCAAAGGTTGTCCTGTAAATTAGTTTTACATGGGTATATTTCTTCATATTTACTTTAATGCACTTTACCTGATTGTTCAGGTAAACAACAATGGCAAGGATAGGAGCTTTTTAACCATGCTACTTTAACTCTGCTCAGATCTAAGAGTAAATGATAAAGTTGAAATAGTCCAATGTCTTATCTTCATGATTATTACTACCATTGGCAAAGAACAGAAAAAGAAAAATTTCTATCACAGATGGATTTAATGAGCCAGCTAAGCTTATTCAGTGTAACCACAGCAATCAGACCGACTGTATATAAAATATTTTTCATTAATATTTTTTCAGCCTGAAGAATAATCAGTTATGCATCGATGTAGACTAACTATTCCATAGAACGTGCATTACAGACTAAACACAGTTTTAAATCCCTCCCTTTGAAATCATTATTGCATCTGAAGTTCAGCAGTGTAGTAGATGATAAATCCCAGAAATTGGGGCTGAAACTTCATACAATTTGCTTCAAAGTACAGGTCTTTAATATATGATGGATGTCTACTTATTGTTCGTATAATACCACTGGTGTGAATAGCAATTTATGCCATGAAACCCAACAAGTTTCTATCCTGATTTTCAAATCTAGTACTGAAAATAGTAGTGAGGGTCAGTTTCCTTCTTGACTTCAACAATATTTGTAGAATTACTGTAGAATAAACTATTGGTAACTACAAACTAAAAGAAAATAAATGCATTGAGGAATTGTGTTGACACACAAAGGCCCTGCAGAGGGATATGGACAGGCTGGATCAATGAGCCAAGAATAGTTGTATGAGGTTTAACAAGGCCAAGTGCCGGGTCCTGCACTTGGGTCACAATAACCCCGTGCAACACTATAGGCTTGGGGAAGAGTGGCTGGAGAGCTGCCTGGCAGAAAAGGACCTGGGGATGTTGGTTGACAGCCAGCTGAACATGAACCAGCGTGTGCCCAGGTGGCCAAGAAGGCCAACGGCATCCTGGCTTGTATCAGGAACAGTGTAGTCAGCAGGACTAGAGAAGTAATTGTCCCACTGTACTAGGCGCTGGTGAGGCCGCAGCTTGAGTACTGTGTTCAGTTTGGGAGGCAGCAGTATAAGAGAGACATTGAGGTGCTGCAGTGGGTCTACAGAAGGGCAACCAAGCTGATGAGGGGTCTAGAGAACATGTCTTATGAAGAGTGGCTGAGGGAACTGGGACTGTTTAGAGAAGGCTGAGGGGAGACCTTATTGCTCTCTACAACTATCTGAAAGAAGGTTGTAGAGGGGGGGATGTTGGTGTCTTCTTCTAAGTAACTAGCAATAGGATGAGAGGAAATGGTCTCAGTTGAGCCAGGGGAGGTCTAGATTGGATATCAGGAAAAATATGCTTACTGAAACTGGTTAAGTATTGGAACAGGCTGCCCAGGGACATGGTGGAGTCCCTATCCCTGGAGGTGTCACAACTACATGTTTTTTGAAACTACACAACTACATGGTCTAGTGGTCATGGTAGCGTTGGCTTGATGGTTGGACTTGATGATCTTAGTGGCCTTTTCCAACCTTAATGATTCTATGATTCTATGACTGTAGTACACAAGAGTAAAACTATTGATGCAGAGTGAAAGATTTCCTTAAGTCAATGGGAACTTTGCAACCAAGTTCCACGTTGCCAACATTTCACTGCCAAGTACACGTTTGGCTATTTTTACCTTGAATTAATGTACATTTCATCTTCTTTCCTATCCCTCCTTACTCATTTTCTCCTCTTCCCATTTTCTCTCTCTCCTTACCTCTCTTTGGTTCCTGTTCTATATCTGCTGCATCTGCCAGGCAGTTAAATTTTAAAATAGCTTTTCCCTTTGAAGTGCTAATGCCAGCACTGCTATTTCTATAGCAAGTAACTTCACTGACTGTTGTGGTTTGCTTTTACTTTTTGTTTTATGTGTTTGCTTGTGCATATGTCGGGTGTTATGTGATTTTAAAAGCGAAGAGCTGGAAAAAATGGAAAAAGAAATTAAAAAATCTCCTAATTAAGTTTTATAAATTAAAGTTAAATCCCAGCTGCTCCACCTCAGGCTGTGATTTTGTCAGATCTCACAAGCTAAGCAGGTTGAACTTGGTGAGTAATTAGATAGGAGACCTCTAAGGAAAAGCCAGGGTCCTATATGTGGTGGCACTGAAGATTCCGTAGCTGCCACTTTTCCTTTTCTGTAAGGTGTTAAATCATTGCTTATGTTATTCTTGCTTCAGTCTATCAGTGGCTATTAAACATGACAAGACTGTACAGAACCTCTGTTTCAGAAAACCTGCCCACGGTTTATTGCCAGAAGGTAGAAGGAAGTTCTGAAAAGACCACTTTGTAGACACACTCTTTTTATAGTCTTTAACCATGTGCTGCTAGTGGCCAAGGATAAGAAAGTAGATGAACTATACATTGGAGAGAAAGCACTGGACCTTTGATCAGGTCCAGCATGGCATTCATATACTTTTTTAACAGCCATTTTTTCTGTGTATTGAGCACTTCAGCAATCACTGTTGTCTTCTCAAGATAGTTCTTTTTGCTGTTGAATAAAATACACGTGTGGTTATTTTAAACATTTATACCTACTTTATTTATAGTAATGACCAACTGCCCTAATGTGAATGCTGTACAGGCTATGTACTTTGCTATGTAGCAAAGTGAAAAAAAAAAAAAAGCATTCCATACTTGGGTGTTAACCTTAAAGAGTTTGGGAGTCCATACTGATACTGAGAGTCTTGGAATGCTCAGAGGTGTCTATTTTAAATATTTATGTTTTGCTCTTTCACACTAGGAATGTTTCATTCATGAGTGTGTTGCATCTTGCACATAAGTTGTTTTATTTATTTAGAGGTATAGAAAAAAAACCCCACTGATTAATAGTGAAGTCACCAGTTAATGTGTGCACTGATAAAATTAATCATTTGCACTATCTGGATTATCCTCAAGGTCTGCTTTGGGAAAGATAATTTGAGATAACTGTTTCCTGGTCTGTATAAGTTAGGAATGTACTCATACTTTAGTGAGTTGAATAGTGGGTCAAAGCTTGACAGGTTTCTTGTATGACTGTTTCTTTGAGCTGATCTTGTATGTTTACAAGAAACTACAAAATCCTATTTCCCTGAACAAGGCAATGGAGTATTCCTTCACCACTTGCTCCAAGCCACTGTCAGCCCACTGCCCCAATGGGTCCCTCCTTTTCTAAGCTCTTTTCAAGGCTCCAGAGGGTGAATTCAAAAGATACCTGCCTATATTTTCTCATTTTTTCCCAGACTTGCTGGAATGGAGATGTAGATGAGTTGGGGAGGTTAGAGACACCTAAATCTTCACATAAAAGTTGTGAATTAAAAACTTTTTCTCCTGTATAAGAATGTCTTTCTGATTTAGCAGATCTTTGGGGTATTTGAATGATAGCTAGATATAACAGTTTCAGCTCCCAAAGCATGAATAATTCTTAACACCTTAAAGGAAGGTGTACCTCTGAATATGTGAGGTGGGAATTCTGTAAATCAATTAATATGGTATATATATTTATATCTGAGATTTATCACTTTAATAATAGCATGTATATTTACATCTGAGATTTATCACTCTGTCACACAGCTTTGTTATTGTGCCCAATGGCTGGTCAAAGTTTAGGGTTTTTTAGACAATTCCCACTAGAAGGAGAAACTGGTAATAGAGATTGATCTCTTTTCAGTGCAGACCTGTTTCTAAAAAGCAACATTTAAAAAATCCCGTTTTCTTGAGCGTAGCAGAAATTATATATATTGAAAAAAGCTTTTTTTCAGAGATTCAACCCTTGTCAGTCTGTGCCAGCAGCCCAGATCCTGTCTAGGCTTTCTTCTCAGTACCTGTTCTTTGGCAGTATTTTGAAATGAGTTCCTTCTACATGTTGGCTGTTTCTGCATATTTATGTATGTCCTACATATATAGCCCCTGTTTGTTTCACTTATATTTATTTCCTGCTTGAAACAACAAAACTACCCCACCCACTTTATTCTGAGCTGGCTCTTTCAAGCTTTTGTTTTGTATAGAGACATGTAATTGTGTTTGGGGTTTAGAGACTCCAGTCATTCCAGCTACTTGTTTCTGCAAAGCCGCATAATGACTTCTTACATCTGTCTTAAATGAAGAGGGACAGCTATACCCCAGAGCTGCAATGAGGTTTACCTGACCTAAAATCTTACAGCACTATAAACCTCATTTCAGCTGAAATTTCAGGGCTAGCAAAACAATAAAGGCCTTGGTTCAACATTGTGGTTTAGTGAGTTTTCCTTATAGTGATCTCATGCCTGTTCCTCAGAAGCAGGAAATGCATCGAGGTCCTGAAGGGCAAGTCTGCAAGACGCTTTACTCTGGCTAATTGCACAGCTCCAGGAGGATGTTCAGAGATTGGTGTACTGTAGACACCAGCCCTGTCTGCAACTCACCCTAGCCGTGTATAGATTTTGGACTGTTTTCAGGGTGAACTACAATTCAAAGGAATTTTACTTTTAGTTACAGTCTGCTCTGAGTCTGCAAAAGGTAAAACTCAGCTGGACAAGCAATTCGGAGTAATGTCTTTTTTGGATCATCTTATTCCTTGCTGTGACTGTTCATTCACATTTTGTATTTTCTCTCTTTCTTCAGTTCACTGCCTCTGGTAACACAATTTAGAGCAGTGCATGGAAATATCAGGGGGGGTATTTAAAATCAAAGGCAATTTTAAAAATCAGAAATAGAGTATATGGCAAAGTGTCTCAGCTTCAAAAATTATCTACACTAGTTTGGAATGCCCTCAATAACCCTTCAGTAATGACAGAATTGCCCCATTTCTGGAAAATAAATTTGTCATCTTTCAACTCCATTGGTGTCCTCTCAGTAACTTATGTTTACCACTCTACTGTTAATAAGGATTTCTAACAGCCTTTACGATTTCAGAAAGAAAAAAATCATTACTGATAATTAAGATGTCAGGAATTACAATAAATTACTAAATAAACATGAGAGAAGATGCACTTCTCTGGAGTATTTCAAAGGTTGGTACTGTACTGAATACCAGATGCTGCCTATGTCAAGCCCTGCGGTTTCATATGATAAAGTTCCTGTAAGGTTTATGCAGATTGAAATCCCCATTTGTCTAGATAATCTCACTTTGTTATAAAGCTGCAAAGAATATGTCTTTGGAGAATGAGGAAATGTTGAGTCAAATTCACTCTTCATGAACTCTAGTGACTCGAGTACAGAAGGGTGAATCTGCCCCATTATTTGTCGGATGTTTAATTCACTTAAAATTTAATTGAAAATCAAGGCAAAAGATGCCCTTTATGCTTTGGGTTTTAGTCTGTGCTTCAGACTGAAACAAATACTCAATCATAATTAAACTGAAACCACAGCTTCTGTGTAGTGGCCAGAATTAGCTGTAAATCAGGCCGACTTCATGAACCTTATTGAATGAATAATTGTGACCAAACTTTGAGTATTAAGCTTTGAATCAAACAAATGTTATATGGCCTTCAGGCCAGGGATATTTCACGTTGCTGTATTACTATAATTTGCTTTTAGTTTTACTAAATCAGGTCCTATCATAAAATATTCTTCCTTCAATGTAATTCATTTTCTAAGAAAAAATCCAGAAAACTTGCATGTTTATATTTTATATAAGATACTGTAATTAGGAATTTCATGTCAAATACAGTGAACTCTCAGAGAAAACTCAGTGAATTAAATCCTAGCCCCCAAAAAGTAGCAGAATTTCTGTGATTTTTGTGTTAGCAAGATTTCATCTAAAGTCTTTGAGAGCTGCACCAAGACGAAATGCCTAAACATGTCAGCACTGAAATTTGAAGTGATCCACAATATGAACACACACATTACTTGAAATATTTCCAATTAATCTGTGTCCATTTAAATTCAGATGTTGCAGTAGTGGAACTATGCATTGATATGTAATAAATCTGTCCATCTTTCAATACCACTAAGGCATCAGCAAGGATGTTAGTCATTTAGTAAAAACATGAAGTTGTACTTCAATAAATAAAAGCAATATAAGAAATCCAGGCTTTGAAATTTTGAATACTTTTATAGGTTCATAGCTCTACAAAACACACTGAGATGACTCATGAATAAAATTGCCCATGCAATTGAGTTCTGTGATAAAAAATCTGTAGAATTTACAAAATAGAAGAAACAAGTGAAAAGCATTGAAAATAGGTCCTTTCTCTCCTCTCTCTAGCCATTGTGATTTTCTTTGAGTCATAATCCTAGGCCATTTGTAAGAAGGAATTCTAGCACAGCCGGTAGACTGGACTTTCATCAGGCTAGACATAAATTTTTGTCTCCACTATCCTTTTAATTATGCTGTACCTTTATCCCTCTACCATAAACATATGACACCACATCCACCATCTCACTTAAAACCTTTGATTTTTCCATCCACCTGGAAGCAGGTGTCTGCATATGGGCAACTATTTAAATGGAAGAGGTGAAAACTAGTACCACAATTGTGAAGCAGATGAGGACCTGAAAAGGAAGAGGGTTTATATTGAAAAGAGATCAATGCATAACATGGAATTTGTTAGATTCTTTAATAATCAGTCTTCATATTTCAGTATCTCTTAATAATTTCACTAGTAATCTTAGAAAAGAAGAAAATGTGAAATTTGTTGTTGGTTCCCAAGTTGTCACACACAAGATACTGCAGCCAAGAAACAGTGTTGGACAAAGGTTGGACTTGATGATCCTAGAGGTCTTTTCTAACATTAATGATTCTATGATTCTATGATAATAAAATTCAAGATTATGCACTAGAGCCTAAGAGAAACTTCTGGTCTAGTCTGATAGTTTGAGAGTCAAAAGTTGTACATCATGAGAAAAATTTGCTGCTAGCGCTGCACACAAGACAAGCTACAAGCTATCAGTATAGGAAAGTCATGAAAGAATGTAAGGCCAAACCCATCTGTATCAGTGTTTAAGTGGAGATGGAGAGACTTAATGCTATTATGCACATTACTTACACATTACTCTTACTAGTGTAAGAGATTATTAGAAAGCCAAGTATAAAACTCTGTCCATCAGTGTTTTAAGAGAGACCAATTCAATGGTAATAGGTCATAGGCATCAGGGAAATACAGACTTTGTTTTATGAAGAGAGATTAAAAGAGGATCTGGTTCAATTAATAAAAACTTAGTGTTGTATATAAATACATCAAAAGGTAAGCATAAGAGATTAACACTTAAGAACATTATTGAAAGAGAAACAAATGAGACAATTTCCAAACAGAGGAGTGATGTTCAGGCACTGCCTTCAGAGGAACAGTAAAACTCACTTTAAGATGAACCACTGGATTACAGAAGATATTAGATAATGTATTCTGCTGAAGAATAGAGTCTTGGTTTTACTCAAGTCCAACTTTTTTTTACTTTTTCATGTTAAACCTGATGTACTCATCTGAAACTTGTTTCTGACAAACTGATTTTTTTTTTTTCAATAAAAACTAGATAGAACATTTCCATCTAATATTAGTAAGTATGTTGGAACACCGATATAAAGTGTGATGAAGTAACATGGCAAATATAGCCAGAAGCCATCAGAAAACAATGAAGAAAATGAAATCCACATGAAAAATAGACACCTGAATTAAAAGAAATCTTAGTTTCATCAGAATATTAATCCATGACACACACTTTTAAAACACAAATTTGGGAACAGCTCTCTCTGACAAATCTCTGTCAAATTTATTTTGGGCTGTGACCAAGAATAGGATGACTTCATATGCTTCATTTTAAAAGTTCAAATTGGGCTTTAACTGTGTTCTTATCCTACAGTAAAAATGGCTTATAATATACATGGGAACCTTCAGAATTCAGAAATGTTAATAAAATGTGAAATATTTGAAAAAGAGGACAATTAATTTTTTCTCTGCAGGAGGCAAATAAATATTATTTTTTAAAATAAAATTCAGCCATAATTCTCAAGTGTTACTGTGCCAAATGTGTAGTTTTAATGCAAGCATCCAATGGATGGAGATATTACTAATGGAGATATTTTAGTCCTGCTGTAAGTGCAAACCACAATGCAACCTCAGCTGTGGAGTTACAAGTAATTACTCTTTTGTATACAAGTAACACAAAACCTACAGCATAATGTGAAAGGAAAAATAACTGTAAAGTGTCATGTAAATGAAATTTTCCCACAAAAATGCTCTACCTTTTCATTTTCTCTTCTTTCTCCTTACATAGCTTTAATCCTCATTGCCTATGATTATCTAACTAAGGACTTGTGACAATTTGGGGGATCTCTCCATGCAAAGCTTATGAATTCTGTTTGATACTTGGGAATTTCTATATATAGTTGTGTCAAGTTGAAAATTCTTCACTAATCTAAAAACTACAAGAGGTGACAGGAGAAATTTTTGCTTCTGGCACGTTATCAATAAAGAATTGTTAAACCTTAATAATATTTTATTCAAACACAGTCCTTTGAAGCATGATGATACTAGCAGGTAGGCAAACCTGGTTTTATAGATGAGGTGAGGAGGTAACAAATAGGTAATAAATCATCTGTTCTACACAAATTTCATCACCTGATAAGGGACCTGACTAAGATGATAAGATGGCTGTAAGAGCAAGTGTCTCTTGATTGGTGTTGCAGACTGAGTACATCCGGTTTTTAGTATTGGAGGGGAATGGTGGTCATGCAGGACTACTACCTATATCTTTAGAGGAAGATAAATGCAGAGAAATTCAAAGGTGCTCCTCCCTTTAAAGCTGCTCTGAAAGCCTTAAAATCTGAGCAGTTGCTCACCCTTCCTGTGAAGAAAAGCCAAGTCCAGCCTTCTGCAAGTTTTAACAAATAATATTTGAAGAAACCACCACTGCCTCTCAGAAACGAGGACAATAAAGGCCTGTGCCAAGGTTGGAGCCAGAGGACTGCGCAAGGAGTTGGTGTTGCTGCTTCAGGAAGCTCGTATGCACACCAGTTATGTGTTGCATGGAGAAACCTGGCTCTAGCGACTGGCCCAACAGTTGTTTATAGCAAGGCTGGGGGCTGGTGGGGTTTGATACTTTTGTGCAAATGAGCCCAGTTCTGCTAAGGTGACTACGGCCACGTGGATGCTCAGCGGCCTTTCTGCCGTCAGGGATTTTTGCATTGCCCGGCTCATCCCCTCCGTGCTTGGCAGACGGTAGCTCGGGGCTCTATGTCCCTTCTCCACGGCCAAGGCAGCTGGCGGGCCGCTGGCAGCGAGAAGACAAGCGAGGGGTGCACCTCCCGCCCGCAGCCCGTTTCCCGCGGAACTGGGGAATCCCGGCGGCGTTCAGCGGGGCGGTGACTGAACCCCGCTTCCTGGCGTGGAGCCTTCGCAGCTTCCCACCGCTACTTCGCCCTTCCTCGCGCGCTGTTGAACCCTAGCGGTTCCCCCGCGTGGGCGGCGCGCGGGGCGGCTCGAGCCGGCCGGGGTGCCAGGGGTGTTGGCGGCGCGGGGGGCAGATCTCCAGGTCCCCTGCCCAGAGGACTCGCCCCCACCTCCTTTAGACCTGTCAGGCACTGGCAGCCGCGGCGAGCTGGGCGCTCGGTGCAGCCTCTTCTCTCTTCCTCTCCCTCCGCACTGGCAGAGCTCCGCGCTGGAGGGTGAACTCCGGGAGAAGAGACGCTCCCGTGCGCCCTGCCTCTTCTCAACCCCCGCTCCCCTCCTCCTCCGGTCACTGGAACTGATGAATTAATCATGATTTGGCTGCCGTTAATGCATTTATGTGGAGCGGGCTGTGCCACCGGCTCGAGGCGTAGCGCGGCGGGGTGAGGGAGCGGAGCCAAGACCGCGGCCGCACTGCTCCCCATGGCTCCGGAGGAGGTAATGGGAGTCGGGACTCGCTCGCCGTTTCCCTGGCAGTCAGGGAAGAGGGCAGGGCTGGTGGGTGCGGAGGTGTGGAGGGGGCACGGCGGCGCTAGCAGGGCAGCTTTAACTTGCTGGAAGGGGGGGGACAGNGGTTTCGCCTCGCGTCGCGGAGACTCCCCCCAGATCCTGCCTGTAGTTTAAAATTTGCTCTCTTGGCGTAACTGCGCGGGAGCAAGGCTCACTTTCATTGCCGCTGACGCTGTCAAAACCTTTGTGGCTTCAGCAGCAACAGCAGTGAGCCCCGTCCCTCCGCCGGGCTGCCAGGTCACCCGCTCCGAGTCAGAAATTAAATGCTAATAATCTATTTGCTTCATCTTCCTCTCTTACGCGAGAGTGAGGAAGACTTGCTAATTAATTTACATAAGAGGGAATGATCTCTGAAGGAAGGAAAAAATATCCCGTTGCACCTGCTCCGCCGAGACTTGTCATCTGAATCCGGAGGAGGGCTATAAATCATGTAATGTGTTCGCGGTGCAGTCGGCTTCCGAGAGCTGTAGGATTATGTATCCAAATGCTGAATTTATATTTCCCACTAGGAAAAGACTGAAACTCAGGTCAGATATCAACTACATAATTTCATTTAAAACTAAACTGTAGTTATTTATTGTAATTCTAGAGGGGATTTTTGTTCTCTCCTGATTAAATTGAAAGTACTATTCGAGCATGTAGTAATGATTTTCACATTATAGCCTGAAATCTCTTGTAGAGTTGGAAGTGGTTGACAGTATAAGGATGATAATTTAGAGTCACATATGTCCTCTTATTTTTGCTACACATGGAAAGACTGATAATAACTAGGCTGTTAAATTTTACTCTCAGTTTTTAGTCTGTACAAAACCATATTTTCTGAGATATAGAATGGAGAAAACTTGGACTAGGGAGACCACAACTTCCATTGAAAAGACTGACTTTCTCAACTACAGCAGCTAAAATTTGTGTGATGTGTGCTTTGATTATTTCCATCCTTTGAAAAAAAACTTCAAAAATGTGATAAGCTGCTAAGAATTGGAATTGCTTACTGTCTCTAAGGCAATGCTGTAATAGTTCTTGACACTGCCTGTTAAATGAGCTGAGCTGGGGAGAACTGTTCAGTAAGATGTTTGTGTTTAGGGATATTTATTTCTGTGACAGGTATTTCTCCATAAATTAGGAAATGGAGAAGGTTTAGGCTCATAAGATCATGGTTTCATATTGTAGAAATAATACATTAGTTCTATGACATCAGTGAATTTTCATGTTTGACTAGTTTTGTGGCTGGGAAATTGACGGAGATTTTGTCATTTTCTGATAGAACTAATTTATATTGGGGTTAATTGCTTTAGTAGCCTAACTTTTTTTCAATAATACTGTAAGTGGCAAATACTACTACGTGGGGTTTTTTCCCAATTATGTAAAAATACTGCTTTCTGATTAAAAAGATGTTGTGAGTTATAGATGGAGCCTGTATGTTGCATTGAGTTAAGTCATCAGTATAAGAGAATTTAGGAGTTTGTGTTCTTAAACAGCACATGTTGATTAGCAAGTTTCCTAAGTTTATTGGAGTTTATTGTAAGTATGTGTATATGTGTGGCAAAAAAGGGCTATACTAGTGAAATAAACTAATAACCCAGAAGTCTGTGAGGCAAGCAAGAACATAGGAGCTGGGCTAACCACTCAATGTACTTCATATCCCTGTTCTACAGCAACAAAATAAGGGAGCCAAAAATAAGCACAAGATGGAAATAGACTCTTATTTCAAAATGTTTCTTCCCTCTGACTAGTCTCCTTTTAATTTTTTGTCTTTTTGTCAAATCCAAGACTGTGTTTCATTGTTGAACAAAATCATGATCACGTATACAGCAGTTTATGACATTTAAGGGAAAAGCCTCAGTGTAGTCTATATCAAACCAATTAAAAGAGATTCTGTTGAGGATTTGGTTTATCCCAGGAAAAGAGGTGGCAGAGGTCAAATGAGTCAATAAAGGTGGACTTCCTTGGCTTTATCTTTGAACTTGGAATAGGAGAGCAATTTGTTTTCTCCTCTGATTCTTCTGTCTCTTAAGTGGAAATCCTGTAATGAGCAACAGTCCCCAAAGTGGCCAAAGTATATTAAGTGGTAGACATTTATTGGTCTGAGACAGCACTGTAATAGAAATAATTTTTCTGTGTAGCTATCATTGTTCTGGCCAGTTCTTTGACTGTGTAGGTCATATGTGGATAACATGGAAGTTCTGAAAAATCGAGGGTTTGAACAATCTCTGTCATTGCTTAAGATTAGTCCAGTGTACATTTTTAAATGAAATTTATGTTTAGCTGCCAAAGTGTGGACCAAGTTACACTGGAAAAGCATTTACTTTTTTTCTAATCTAAAATGAAAAAATCATTTGTCAACCTGAAGGATGTAGGGAAATGTGTTTACAGTCACCAGACTTTACTGAGCATACAATAATGACTTGATTGTGACTGATACATGGATTGTAGGCTTGGTGACTTCAGTTAATGACAGATCTGCCTACCTTTTCAACATTTGCAACAGGTTGGACGTGCTTTTTGCATTCTGAGACCACAGTGCTGCACATTTCATGATGCACATAGCTTTGCAAGGAGCTGAATGGAGAAGAGTCAGCTGTCCGAAACGTTGCTTAATATTCTCTTAATTGTACAAATAACTATGTGGCAACTGGTCTGTATCTATAGTCACGTGAATGTGCCCTCTCTATTTTCTGTAGCTGTTTTTGAATTACACACTGCCATAAGAAAACTTTTGAATGGATTGTTCAATGATTAACATAAAAGCAGTATGTTATAAGGGGCATGGGTAGCTATATGTCCTAACAGAAGCAGCATCAATATAGAAAGGATAGTGCCAGCATTTGAGATGTATATGCATAGAGAACAGTCAATCAAGTTCATTTTTTGGCTGTTTATATGGTAAGCAGGAATCTATTAAACTGGCAAGGAGGACAGATATTAATGAAGACCTAAAGAGGTGATATCATTTCAGTATGTTTGCAAAGCACTGCTCTGTTTAGTTGATGATTAAATCTTTCTATCTCAATGAGAGCTTCTAGTCATCTCTTTTGATGCAATATTCTATAAAAACATTTAAGCTAGAGGGGCCGGGGTTTAAGCCTTAAGACTGTTTTTCCTTAAAGATAAAAAATTGCATGTAGTCCTCTCATAGCCCCAGTTGAACTTCAGTAGGAATAGTGGGAACAAAAAAGACTAGGAAAGGGAGAAGCAGAACATGGAGAAGTTCTTCACTATAGTATTTCATGGCTGAAGAGAAGGCCTTTCTGAATTAGACAACACTTGTATCTAATCCCAGTCATAAAGTCACCACAGTCTACTGTAAAACCAGTTAAGTACTTTGCCCTGTTGCTCTTTCTGGAAAGGCCATATTTCAAAACCTCTCTCCTAATGCTTAGCAGTATCTTTGAACTTCCAGCCTAAATACATTCTTTGATTCCTATTTATTTAACATCTCAATATTGTTATTTAAAAACAACTCCTTCCTTGATGTGTAGCCCTCAATAAATTATAAATATTGATCGTGTGCCTTCCTCAGCTTTTATGTGCTAGAATCAAGCAGACCAAGCACCTTTTTGTCCGCCTAGTAAAACGGAATAAATAGGGAGATACAGAATCTAGTAAATTGATTCTCCTGAATTCTGAACACACCTCACTTGCATCAAACACCTTATACCTGAAGTGTTTACTCAAAGTCTTGCATAATAGTGCTAACGCTCCACTTGATCTAATGAAAGTACTTTATCAGATATTGGTGAAGATCAAGTTTGTTTCACACGTATGCCAGGTTGCCTTAATCTTCTTTCAGTAAACTAGATGCGGATGTGTCATTCACCATATAACCATAACATAAATTGTGCTGTTCGTAATTATGTGGCTTTCAAGAGTTGCTAAATGTTTTCCCAATTTTTGTATGCTTATCCCAATGGTCCTCCAATTTCTTCTATAAGTTAGCAGGAGCCTCCCCTGTAACCATTTTTTATCAAAATATCTTTACTTTTTTTTTTGTCAGGTTCACAGACATGAAATAAGATGAATCTGAAGAAGGATTTTAAATAAGTCCATACAATATGTCACTGTTAGGCGGTTTTATATCCACTTCATTTTTGTGTTACACCCTATCTTTTCCAACTCAGTGATGGGTTGCTGGGTGATATATTACTGAAATTTGGAGAAATTGGACTCACTGTTTAAAAGGAATAGTACCTTACTGTTTTCTGTTGATGATACTAGATCCTTTGTAAATTCCCTACCTTGTGGCCAATCCATTAATAATCCAGGGAGGGAGCATAATTTAGTAGCTCAAAATCCATTGTGCATTAGATGTGGACAACAGGGGGCTGATCCAAACACTTTTTAAAAAAAAAAATACTTGATTTAGTGTCCTAGGTCAGCTTTGTGTCCCTACTTCTTCTTTCTTTCCCCATTCTCCTGTTAAAATTACTAGCCATTCTCTTCAGTTGCTCAGGTGGTGTTCTCTCGAGACTTAAAAAAATGGGATGGAGGTGGGATTTTCATAACATGGGCAACACAGGAAAATTGAGTCATTGAATTACTACTGAAAATGACCATGGAAGTGAAAAGTAGTAATTATGACTACAAAATTTAAAATTTGCTTTGGGTTATTCTATTAAATAACAGACTGACCTATGTTTGTGATGAGTAAATTTGTTGAAATGATTTAAAGATATTGCAATTCTCTAGATATCACTTTAGGAAGACAGCTAGTTTATGTGGCTTCACAGAAGAAATTTATATCTTGCTGCTGAAGGGGCTTTGAAGCCCTTTCCTCAGTTTTATGTCCAAGTTTCCTTGGCCTCAAAAGTGAAGAATCTCTCCAGGATTCTATTTTTTGCTGGAGCGTCTTTCTTTCATTAGTAGACCATTCTCTTCTGTTAAAGCAAGTTCCTGTTTCCAAACCAGTCCTTATTTCCAGTGGTATCTGTGAAACGAATGATAGTTATCAGAGATTTATCAATCTTCCTGCTACCTATGAAGTTTTGAATGGCAACTGTGGAACTGGCCAGAATCTCTTGCTAATGTTGCTGCAGGACTGCACCTCTATCTGTAGCCTCAAAAAGCTATTACCCTTTCATGCACATTTAGAAGTTTAGCTTTTCTTATTATTCATATAAGAATCTATTCTATTCAAATTATTGTAGAAATTTCTGTAGAAAAAAACATACATTTAATCTTCCTTGGCTAAAACTAACAAATAGATCAGGAAGTTTTTAAGCCTAGAGAAGAAAGGTAAGCCCTTTATATTAATAAAATAGATGTTTCTAACTGAAATGGGAAGTAAAGAGAAAAGCTACCAAAGGGATGCATGCTGAATAACTTGAGCTGGAATAAGAATACGGATACGTTTAGTAAGTTAAAGTGTGGTTTTGAAACAAATGTATTTTTGTAAAGGTTTCATCTTTTAAAATAAAGTAGTATTTTGCATTAATGTTAATTTTATTGCATTTTTTTTAAAAAACCCCTTTCACTACTGTTCATTTTGCTTAATCCCCAAAGTGTAACAAGATTTCCATGGAAATATGATGGTGTAGTATTATCCTTACTTCATACTTAAAATTTTAATTGTAGATAAGAAAGCAGAGTATGTCATGTAAGCAATACATTTAAAATTCGGTATAGGACATTAACATTATAATGCTAAATAGCAGTAGTTTACCTTCATTTAGGCAATGGAACTGATTACACAAAATATCAAATGGATATATAACACAGAATCACAGAACTGGAGAAGGTGGAGGGTATCTCTGGAGATGATCTAGTCCAATCCTCCTGCTCAAAACAGAGTCACTTAAAGCATGTTACCATGGGCTATCTCCAATTGGGTTTTCAATATCTCCAAGGATGGATACTTTACAGCTTCATTAAGCAACCTATTTCAGTGTTGGACAACCCTCACATGAAAAATATTTTTTCTTGTGTTCAAATGGAATTTGTTGTATTTCTTTGTGTGCCTTCTGCCTCTTGTCCTTTCATTAGAAGCTACTGAGAAGAGTCTATCTTCTTCCTCCCATCAGGTATTTTTACATATTGATAAGGTCTCTCCTGAACCTTCTCCAGGCTAAACAATTCCAGCTTCTCTTCATATGACAAAATACTCCAATTTCCCTGTCATCTCTGTGCATTTTAAGGGATGAACACCAGTATGTCCATGTCCATCTTGTACTGGGGAGCCCAGAACTGGACACAGTACTCCAGATGTGACTTCACTGGTGCTGAGAGGAATGATCGGCTCTCTCAGCCTGCTGCCGGTGCTTTTCCTAATGCAACTCAGGAGAGTGTTGGCCTTCATTGCTGCAGGGGCACTTTGCTGGCTCATGTTTAACTTCTTGTTCACCAGGACCTTGCACAGCCTTTTCTGCCCAGTTGTTTTCCCTCTGGTGCCTAGGCTTTTACTAGCCCATGGGGTTATTCCTCTCTGGGTGAGGAATGTGCATTTCCTTTTGCTGAACTTAATTTCTCCAGCTTGTTGATTCCCCTCTGAATGGCAGCACAAGTACTCCCAATTTTGTATAGTCCGCTGACTTGCTGAGCGTGCACTAAGTCCCATTATTCAGGTTATTAATGAATGTTAAATAGCATTGGCCCCAATATCAGTCCTTTGAGTTGCACCATTAGTAACTGGCCTCCAGCTGAATTTTGTTGCACTTATGACAATCATCTGAGGCCAGTAGTTCTACTGGTTTTCATTTTACCTCACTTCCAAACTTAATCAGTAATAATTTAGATTACTACTGCTGTGTGGCCAGGATGATTAACAGATAAAAATGTGTTTTGACCATCCTTCCTGATTT
>VYZX01019458.1:100837-115622 GCA_013401335.1 Brachypteracias leptosomus
AATGTTAATTTTATTGCATTTTTTTTAAAAAACCCCTTTCACTACTGTTCATTTTGCTTAATCCCCAAAGTGTAACAAGATTTCCATGGAAATATGATGGTGTAGTATTATCCTTACTTCATACTTAAAATTTTAATTGTAGATAAGAAAGCAGAGTATGTCATGTAAGCAATACATTTAAAATTCGGTATAGGACATTAACATTATAATGCTAAATAGCAGTAGTTTACCTTCATTTAGGCAATGGAACTGATTACACAAAATATCAAATGGATATATAACACAGAATCACAGAACTGGAGAAGGTGGAGGGTATCTCTGGAGATGATCTAGTCCAATCCTCCTGCTCAAAACAGAGTCACTTAAAGCATGTTACCATGGGCTATCTCCAATTGGGTTTTCAATATCTCCAAGGATGGATACTTTACAGCTTCATTAAGCAACCTATTTCAGTGTTGGACAACCCTCACATGAAAAATATTTTTTCTTGTGTTCAAATGGAATTTGTTGTATTTCTTTGTGTGCCTTCTGCCTCTTGTCCTTTCATTAGAAGCTACTGAGAAGAGTCTATCTTCTTCCTCCCATCAGGTATTTTTACATATTGATAAGGTCTCTCCTGAACCTTCTCCAGGCTAAACAATTCCAGCTCTCTTAGCCTGTATGTCATATGATCTAAGTCTTTGATCACCTTATTGTTCCTTTGCTGAATCCACCGTTACATCCATGTCTTNTTAGTGTATGAGTGTGAATTACCCATACCATGTGTTTGACCCAGGAAAGATAGTATTATTTTATATGTGTTTATATAAACACTGCTTTTTTTTTTTTTTTTGCATTAAATGTATGTCCCCTCCTCGTTTTTAAGGGAGAAGGACAGTCTGGGCTTGATACTGTTATGGAAGTTTTGAAATGTATTATCTTGAAATTGGTTGTGAAATGAGGCGAATTAGTTAGACTGTGGCTGAAATTCATGAAGCCTAAATGGCCTTTCATTCAGCTGGGGCAATTCTGTATCTTATGTTAGAAAAACACAAAGGCTTTAAAATATATACTTGCTTCAGATGACAAAAAAAACTTCAGAAAAAAATGCATCTGTATTCCGCATTTCCTTTTGCTATGTCACACTCACCTGCTTTGCCAGCAAGGAGAAGAGACACTAGACTACCCTCGCAGTAAGCAAAACTTAAGATTTCTAGGGTCATACTCAGTGTTCTGCTTAAGCTTGATCTGGGATCAAGCTGTTTTGTCTCAAGAAAATTTATTCAATATTGCTTGAACAGAAGGAGTTTTCTGTTGGCTTATCAAGTCACTGGTGCATTTGCTTTTAGCTAAAAAGCTGTATTTTCTTTATGTGTGTGTACATAGAAGAGTGAGGAAAAAGAACCTTTTCATCAGATGAAGGTTCTCCATTTACAGAATACTGCAAAAGGTAGTACTTAAAATACTGAAACTGCCACTTCTCTTTTTTCTCCTCCTTGAAATGAAGATAGAGTGTCCTAGGGATACAATGATGATCTATCTATACTTTCAAATTAATACCTTGGCGCTGATTTCAAGAAGCAATCTAGTCTTTGCAGTTGGATTCTGAATCCATGTCCTGTAGGAACTCCATTAGAAAAATGGAAGAATTTTACACCAGAATTTGGAGAAAAATGGCCCTCGGCATATAAGCTGCAATGAACAAGTGGGAATTGAAAAAGTAATAATGGGCACCTGTGCAAGGACCCAGCTCTAGCCTTTAACTTTATTTCCAAAAATCAGTATAAATGCATATGTTCATAATCTGAATTTCAGAAAAATAATTGGGTTTGTTCTTTGTTCTTTTTGTTGTCTAAAATTTCCTGTTAATACTGTACATCTGTTTAACTTGTAAGGGATGAGCAAATCCCTTTCAACTGGTGCAGATATATAAAAAGTACGGATATAGTTATTAGGTAAAAAGTTACACATAACCTGCAGAACGATGGAGAAAATTATTTAATAATTGTTCCCTACTATGACTCTTCAGGATGCTAACCAACTATTTTGTGTATTACATTTAAGTCCCTGAAAATAAAGTCTAACTTTTTTGTCATCTTAAAAAGCATTTAAAGGGAAAAAAAGATGCCTAATTAAACTTTGCATAAGCTGCAAACAGAAGACTTTCCTTTTTTTTGCAGGAATCTAACATAAAAAATGTGTTTTAAGAGTGTAATTATTTACAGTGGTATCATAGTGGATACGTGAAAAATTTGAAGAAAGGTAATAGGGAGATAGATTGTGTTGATAAATGGCAAAATATCAATTAGTAGAGATACTGGTTTTTTAGACAAGAATAAGTAATCCAGATACCAAGTGTAACTTTTTAGTTTATTGATTGAGAAAAACTGTGCTACTTCTGTCCTTTCCTAATTTAGTATTTATATAGTACTTACTAGGTACAAAACCCTTTATAGATATTAATGATCTATTACACCCTCTGAAGCAGATAGGTCATCTACAAATAAATGATATAAGGCCAAAATATTTTAGGCCTAGAAATTTGATAGGAGTTTGAATTTTTATATAAATTTGTTTTAAGTGTATAAAGGGCAGGTTATGTCCCTCAGTATCCAGAATCAGCTTTTTTAAGATAAGCTTTAATTTTAAAGGAACAAAGATACAGGGTTTCACTCTGAACACTTGAATAACATAATGTCTCTTTGATGATGGAGTGTAGTCAGATGGAGTTTTTCCTGAATTAATATTTTGGCTACTATACAGAACAATTTTTTTTTAAGGTTCATGGAGAATAGATCTTTAATTTACAATGACTGTGTGAGATTTAGTTTCCATTTTTGTGGAAAGGTGCTTACACATGGAAGGAGGGAGCTTATCTATCCTGTCTCCACCTTCCTTAGTTGACAGACTTTCCTTCCAGCAATCAGTTGACAGCTATCAGTTTGAGGATTATTTCTGGAAGGAAAAGGTTTACAGCTTTACTTCAACAGTAAGATTAAAGAGAAAGTAGCTGTCATCAGTTTTCTTGGCTTAACTAGTTAAAATCATAGCCATAAAAATGCCATATTACTCAACAAAGCTGTTATGTGCTTTTTATACAGTAAGCAGACCTTATTAAATAAAAGGCAGTCAAGCCTTGCAAACTATAATTTGTAACACAAAATACAAAACCCTAAATTTTGACGGGAACTTCAGAATTCGTTATTGTTTCTAGATAAACTAATTCTTTAAAATAAACCTTACACAGATATTGTAATGAAATATTTTATCCTGAGACCTTGTAATTTATGAAGGAAACATAGATAATTCTCAGGATAAAAAAATTCATGTCTTCTAGTGGCCAGATTCTCAAGCATCTTCCAGACTTGTCTTACATTAATTCCCACACTGCTGTGTTTCCCTTTGTATCGTTTATAAAGGAAAGTACTAACAAGTTTAAGATGGAAAATCATTTCAAATTGTCAACTTTGACACTTTCTAGTATAGATTTCTGAGATGCAGTATGAAAATAAGCATTTAAGATTTTTTTTTTCTAGGTTGCAACAATTGGACAGCTTTTACACCTAATTCCCAGACATTACATTGTCAGTCTCAGAAACATCCAACTTTTCTTCCTTTGTACCACATGCTACCTTTATTCTGTAAATAAATAACTCAGTTTAGTTAGATGCTGTTTTGTTGGTTTGGTTTTTCTTTTTCAATATGTTTACTTAATTTAGAGAATTTAATTTTATAGCTTTGATTTTATTCTATACTATTAAGTGTTTAGTCTTCCAGTAGTTTTGATAACCTGTGCATCACTGATTTTCTGTTTGTGATATTTTTCCCTCCTATAGTAGTTTAATTAAATATCCTTACAATACGTAGACTTCTTTAGTGCTCCTAGGGTTTTCTAAATTCAAAACCTGACATGTGCACTCAAGAATGAAGAAAAAGAAAAGGCTTGTTATTTTCAGCTCTACTGAATTCTTATGTTAGCTTCAAGTTTCTGGGTCCTGAAGTAAGATCCATGCCTGTACACTGCAAAAACTCCTGAGAGTTTAGGCCTCTTTAGCAGGTTAGAGAGATGAATGTTGGGGGTTTTTTTCACCCTTTTTTTCATCCCTCCTCAGCAAAACTATGGAAGTTTATACACTTGCTTAAATGTTTGATGACTGGCTTCTTATACTTATATTTTTTCTCCTGTATCCTGATAGCATAAATAGTGCCAATGACAGAAAACAGACATTTTGAAACTAAATTAATCTTAAAAAGAGGACTGTTAATGATGTATGGAGTGTTAGAAAATGGGAATAATGTCAATCCTTGCTAAAAAGTAATTCCTCAAAGTCAAGTATTGTATCTCTTTTCTTTTGAAGCTTTGTGTGGTCATATGCACAGAATATTGTGCTTTAATACTCCAAGGAATTGTTCTGCTTTACTTCTATAATGATGCAGTTTCCTTTAATCAAATACAAGCCAATACAAAAACACAAGCATTGAACATTGCTCTGTATTGCCTGCTGAGAGATATTTAAATTTATGCTAGCTTGCACTAGAAGGAAATGCTGTTAAAGCATTTTGTTTCTGTAAAAACTCTGTGTCAAATTTCCATTTAAAAAAAATCAGGTAATATCATAAATAGTGATTAATCGGCCAATTGTAGAATACTGCTATGTATGTTTTAATGTGTTATTCCTATACAAGCTGATAATATTACTTTACACTGTAGATAAAGAAATATGGGCTGCTCTGCTGTTTCTCATTTACTTTTTGTGATCCTAGGATATTCTCATTTATTAAATGGAAATAATAATTTCTGTATATATGTATATATACATATATATTTGAGGAAGGGGTTAACTGCTGAAGTCTTAAATTGAAAGTACTTGTTTTGAAGGAGATGATTTTTCATTTATCTGTAAAAGATTCCTTGCTAAAAACATTTAGAGAAGGAAGAATGTTAGGGTTGCAGCGTGATTTTTAAAAATTATGCACCTAAAAATACCAATTGTCTCTGCATATAGCTTATTATATGTGCATTAGTATTTTGGCACAGTATCTGCCTGTGCAGTCATGTGCTCTGTGTGTGTATCCTCATCCCCTTAAGTGTGTTCATTGTGCACAATTAATAGTTGCCACAGATAGTTTATAATTTTTCATTTGTAGGTTGTAATGAGGATAGTAAGGTTATAATGATGTTTATTTTTTCAATCTTATTTCTTTAAATGGATGGAGCAACCAAAGCATACAGTGAGTTGTTATGTAGGAAGCTTTAGGTAAGACTCAGAATTAAGTTTTGGTTTTGTACCTATTGAATGAGAGATGTTCAATATGGATCTTCACTGAATAGTATTCCTTATGTAGAGTGGTCTAAGTCTACTGCAAAGAGTAATTGAGGTGAGCTTGTTTTTACCACTTAAAAATGTACTTAGATTTGAAGGAATGAAGAAATATTAGATATCGGTGTAGGGTTGGTCGGAAATGTTTGGAGAGAAGGTATCTGTCGATACACTACTTCAGCTTAATATTTTGGGAGAAAATGTTAGTTCTATCTAATTTAATTACTGTCTTTCCTACTGCTAACTGACTTCAAGGGAATTACAGGTCCCAGGAATCCCAGCTGTAAGGCAGAGCTTACCATTCTGGCAACAGGGAATCTATATAACTAAGGGAGTTTGTGTCACCTAACTTAATGGAAAATAGCTTTTTTAATTATTTTTTTTAACAAACGTTGAAGAAAACTCCTTTCCCCTTCTCCAAATTATCTAAGAAATTTTGCTTCTTAAGTGAAATAATGTCTTCTACTACTGAAATGTCAGAATTCCTCGGAACACAAATTTGACCTTACAGTTAGCTAAGCATCCAAGTATAAAAGTACTTCATCTTGACCTCTTAATGTCTAACTTTTTCTAGTTTCAGTGCTGAGTAGATACCCACTTAGCTTTAATACATTCCTGTTTAATGTGGAATGGCTCTGAATAGTGAATATTGAATATTGCAATCTAATTTGTAAGGTCATAAGGAAAACATTTTGCCTATTTGAAGTTTTATAAAATGGTACTTTTTTATTTAATGTCAAGGGAATAAGTTTAGGATTAGGGTTAAGGTGAGTGAGAATGTCCAGCAGTCTGGACTAACTAACACAGTCTCAGACTAACTAGTGACTTTGGATGCTCTCAGTTTTGTGCTACTAAATGGTATATTTAAAAAAAAATATTTACAGAGAACTGATATTTAATGTTTCTGAAAGTTAGATTGGTTTTAAAGGAGTCAATTTTTTAAAATCTGGCTTCATGCTTAAAGAATCTAATCCTATATATTCTTGTACTTCGATATATGTTCAGAATGATTTTTCATAGACTTGCTTACAAGTAAACAGAATAAATTGCTCTAGTGATGTTTTCCCTCATGTTTTTCATTGAAAGCAGATAATAGATCTTCTTTACATTAGTAATTGAAACACAGAGGTTTTTAATAGTTAGATTTCACCAGATACTTCAGCACAAGTACTTGCAAGGTAGCATTAGTTCTGGTAGAATCCACAGAGCTGTGTGTAGTTGAAGTTATTGTTGCTCAAGTTGAGCTTGTGTTGACTACTTTAGAGAAAGGTGTTTGTTTGTAATACATTATATATATTCAATTAATAGTTAAGTGAGACAAACAAAAAAAGTTTGTGGCATATTAGATTTTGAAAAGGACCTCAGCAGAAGAAAAGCGATGCATTGTAATTTATTTTTTCAGTTTAAGAATGTTTTTAAGGAGCTGGCGTATGGAAAGCTTTTAATTACTTTTAGGTAATATTTGGAGAAAGGCTTCCAACTTTGCAAATTGTGCTAAATTGGAGGAACAATGGAGAAACGATTTGTACAAAATAATTCAGATTAGTTAGGAATTTGGGCTAGTAACTGTCAGATGTAGTTAAATGCAGAGATGTAATTTACTCTGGGGCAAGATTAAAATGGAGAATATCTACTGAATGAAAAAAATCTTGGAGTGTGCTGACCAGCTGAAGGATAGAAGGACCTGTTAGAGGAATCTCTGGTGTATAAAGCACTCTACCAGTACTGTAGCTGGGGAAAAAGAAGAGTTATATAGATAATCAAGTTAAGTCATTGAAGTTTAACTCATATATACATGGGAGCATTCAGAGTTAAACTGAACTAAGTGTCTTTATTTAAATCATATTAAGTCCATGGATATTTAGCACTTCTTCCTTGTCTCCAAATCCAGTAGATTTAAACCACTGCACATAAGGCTTACTGTTAGTGAAGAGCCATATTGAATATGTCTCATTCAGTAGCTACGAAACCAAAACTTGTATTTCACTGAATGGACATTTTATTTCTTAGGAAATATGTGTACACATGGATCAATATATTTTAGATTTAATTTGGTTTAATATTCCTGAGTTGGTTTATGCTGATGTGAGCTCATATCCTGTCTGGGAAATTGAAGTGTACTGTGTGCATTTGTCTGAGGATAGTTACTTCATGTGCTCAAGTCATAGATACACATTATCATCCAGTGAAAACACAGACAAGTTGAAAATGCTGCTGCACCTTCTTGCCAAGCGGCAGACCTTAACCTGCTGCATGTGAAACTCTTAAATTTTTACAAGGGTAGTAGAGAGCAAATAGAATATAATAAAAAAATATGATGTACAGTTTTTTCTGGGGGGAACAAATAATATGAAAGATATTGAACAACAGAGTGGAGAGAGAGATGTTTGTGTTTTAATGGGGTCTAGGTAAGAGGAATGTCTGGGATTAATTCAGTGGCAAATTAGTCTCTATCCTAGTACCATAGTCTGTGTCATTGGACTTGTTATTATGTGTTATTCCAGTTTCTCTATATGACACCAATATAAAACAGGACTGTCATTGCCTGCAGAGCCCAGTGCCATCCATTTTCCTGCCCACCTCTCATACAGACCAATAAGTATGAGTGTAGCCTTTTTTGTCCTTTATCAGATTCTGCATTTGGCACAGAAAATGCAAGAACTGAGAGTCTGTTTGCATCTATTGGGCATGACATTATTGGTGGATCAAAAAGATGGGGCTCAGATTGGCTGTTAGTGAAAAAGCTGAGCTCTCTGCTGTGATTAATCAACAGCTGGCCAGCAGCTGTGTGTAGAAGGGCTCAACTGTAGAGGCCTGTTGTGGAAAGCTAGTGTTTTATCATCCATATAATTGGTGTCTGAAATCCATCTGCAGCCATGTGTCGACAGATAGCTGAGGTTAGAAATCAACAGTCTCTAGCAGTGATAACCAACTCCTGGAGAAAAATATAGATGCCATAAGAATGTGGTAAGGCTGTGGTACTGATGAACAAGCATTAAAAGTCAGGGAGAAGGAACAGAGTATAAGCCAAGGTTTTAGTCCTAGAACCTTGGCCAAACTCTAGTTTAAATATATGCTGTCTGCCCACCCTGACTGTTTTACTTTGCAAATGGTGTAGGATGAAGAAAAGAAATTGTAAAATGTTCAAGTTGCAAAGGAGCGATTCTAACTCTGGCATTATAAAATCTGAGACGTCCAAAACTAACCTTGTGAAGTTAATCTTACATGCCTCCCATACTCCATTCTTTAACGTTAGAAAGTGGGGAGTTTTGGCTGTGGCAGGTGCTTATTTTTTTTCCCCGCTCTTCATTTGTGGCCATTTTACATTAATTCTGTGTTCAGTCATTTCTGAGGCTGGTGTAAGGAAGTAACATCTCTTCAGTTTGAAATTCTTGGTATTTGCTTCGAAGTAGCCAGTTCCCTTTTTATCCCTCTCTCTGTTTTTTATTTTCTCTTTCCCAAGCATGGTCAATGTTTTCTTGTGGAAGACAGCCTGCACACCCTAAACATCACACTGCTATTCTAATTCCTAAGTTGAAACCTTTGTGTTTAGGTTTTTATATATCATCTTGGTGTATATGCTTTCTCTCCCCTCTATTTGTCAGAAAGATTAATGTGAGAGTAGAGTATTAGCATAGCACCACACAGGATTGCATTAGCTAGTTCTTGTCTCCCTGGAAAGGATGCCTGTTCCTTTAGTGTATGTTTTGTTTGAATCTGTTGACAATAAGAGTGGGATTCCACTGAAGGAAAAAATTATTTCTTTGGAAAGTTAACAAAGGAACAATTCCATATAACAGAAGTGTCACAGAAGAGTGGTCATAGTTTTCATTGCTTGCACCTTTAGAGTAAAAATCATAAATGGATCCAGTCATTTAGTGTGATTCTTGGATAGTTGCATAAGTGGACAGACAGGAAAATAGTAAAAGGACTTTAGTATTTAATGGTATATGCTATTTGAATTCTTCCTTGAAGAAGCATGAGGTCACTATTTTTCACACTTTGGTAGAATGACAGATTAATTTAACTTCTATTTGTAACAATGCTAACTGAAGCTTATGTGACACTGCCTTTTATTTAAAAAGCACCAAAGCAAGCATACATCACTCACTAAAATAACATTACATGTAGCTGAGGGATTTTGCTGAATAATTCTTAGGAGAGAGGAGGAAATGACCCAAAGGTGAAAATGAGCCAAATGCTCATGACCTTGCATAAATGACTACGTGAAGTGTGAATTCAGGCATTGCTTTGTGAGAGCTCTTTAGGTGGAATAGTAGATGAAGGTGAGTAGTAAGAAACAGAAGCAAGCAACAACTGCCTGCTTGTGATTTGTTGTGCTAAGTGGAACTTAAATACTCTCTGTAAATAAGCAAGATTGTATCAGACACCAAATTCTATCATCTCTTTCTTTAATCAGAAGAAACCTTGAGAACACTGTAATTTTATGTAGCTCTTTAGGTCAGATGTAGTGGAGCTGATCCCACCTTTAGTAACAACCAGCTCTTTTCCTGCTAAATTAATCAAGATAAGAATTGAAAAAACAAGTTCATCATGCTTTGAAGCATTCCATCTCTGATCTGAGAGTCCCAAGGGATTTCTAGAGAGCTTCAATTTTCTTATTTATTTTTTTAGAGCACCAGGAGCACTTCAGTCTGTTAAGGAAGCAGTTATTAAGTCTGCACAGTGCACTCTAACTCACTTTTTAAAGACTTGCACATGTTTCCATTGAAATGTCAGAGAAGCCAGCCTAGGTATTGGATGAGGAAAGAACTGAATGTGCCTCTTGCATCTGACTTGTTACACAACTACTCAGTAACAAGAACTCTTAATTGCACCAAACCACCTTAGTCATGTTGAGACTGGGAAGAGATTAATTCTTTCAGAATGGAATGTTGTTTTTTTATTTTGTTTCATAAACTTAGAAAATTTTGAAGCTCTGAGTCTTCTATCTAGGCTGGCTTAAAAGTACGAGAGTCTAATCTACAGTGTAGGTAATGTGCAAGATATTAATGTGTTTTTGTAAATATTGTTTCCTGTAACATTTTGACTCTTACTGTATGTGTGAGTACTTAAAACTTGTTACAGAATTAGCACTTAAAATCTGTTTCTCTTACTTACCAGTACTTTAAGACCCTTTTCCTATTCCCATACAGTTCTTACGAGAGTGTATTATTTGAGTTCACATTGCTTGTATTTCCAGAACGTAGATATTGGGTGGTTTGGGTTGGATTTTTTTGGTTTAACAGTGGTAGAGCTAGCTCAGACCTTATTCAGTTTCTTAAAAATGAATTGTGAATAATTCTGTCATAGATTGTAGACTTATACAATAATTCAGTTTGGAAGAGACCTCAGGAGGTTATTTTGGTCCAGTTCTCTGCTCAAAACAGGGTCAGTGTTGAAGTCAGCCCAGGTTACTCAGGGTTTTCCTAGTCTGGTCTTGAAAATGTCTGAGGACAGACACTGTGTCACCTGTTGGGGCCACCTGACTGTCCTCACAGTAAAAAAGCTTTTCTTTATATGTAGTCAGCACGTGTCATGTTTCAGCTTGCACCTGTTGTCTTGTGTCCTCCCACCATGCAACTCTATGAAGAGCCTGGCTCCACTCTGGTGATGACCTCCTTGTAGGCAAGCTCCTTTGTTGTTAAGGAGCTCCTTTGTTGTATTATAGATATTTAAGTATGCTGCCTCACTTAGAAGATTGCTTTCCTTTTTTGTGGTTCTGATACTAAAAAGATTTTGGAGGCAATTCTTCCTATGTGTCTAACCTTCTATGACATAGATGTGGATGCTTGAAGAGAAGGCTCAGGGAGGTGTTACCAGTGTTATAAGTGTCCTATTGGAGTGTGCAAAGAATATGAGCCCATACTCTTCTTAGTGGTGCCCAGTGGCAGAATAAGAGACAATGAGCATAAACTGAAACACATGAATTCTATCTGAACAAGAAAACAGTTTTCTACTGTTTGGGAGGTCTGGAGCTGGAGGTTTGGGTTGGGTTTGTTTGGGGTTTTAATCATTTGGAAATAGTCTCAAATAATCTTGAATCATAGAATCATAGAATGTTTTGGGTTGGAATGGACCTCCAAAGGTCATCTAGTTCAGCCCCTCTACAATAAGCAGGGACATCTCTAACTAGGTCAGGTTGCTCAGAACCCCATCAAACCTGACCTTGAATGTCTCCAGGGATGGGGCCTCCACCACCTCTCTGGGCAACTTGTTCCAGTGTTCAACCACCCTCAATGAATTAAAGAACTTTTTCCTAATGTCTAACCTAAATCTACCCTTTTCTAGCTTAAAACCATTATCCTTTGTCCTGTCGCTACAAACCCTTGTGAACAGATCCACCCTTGCCTTCCTATAGGCCCCTTTCAGGCATTGGAAGGTCACTATAATGTCTCCCTGGAGCCTTCTCTTTTCCAGGCTGAACAACCCNACACTAGGCCTTGTTGCACCTCATGAGGTTCATGTGGTCCCACCTCTCCAGCCTATCCAGGTCCCTCTGGATTGCATCCCGTCCCTCTGGCATATCCACTGCACCACCTAGCTTGGTATTGTAGCAAACTTTGAGGATACACTCAATGCCACTGTCAATATCATTAATGAAAATATTAAACAACACTGGTCCCAGTATGGACTCCTGAGGGACACCACTTGTCACCTTTTTCCATCTGGACATCAAGCCACTGACCACTACTCTCTGGATGCGACCATCCATCCAATTTCTTGTCCACTGAACAGTCTACCCATATTTCTCCAACTTAGAGAGAAGGATGTTGTGGGGGACTGTGTTAAAGGCCTTGCAGAAGTCCAGACAGATGACATCTGTGGCTCTTCCCTTTTCCACTGATACAGTCACTCCACTGTAGAAAGCCACTAGGTTGGTCAGGCAGAACTTGCCTCTAGTAAAGCCATGCTGGCTGTCTTGAATCACCTCCCTGTCCTCATATGTTCTAGGAGGATCTGTTCCATGATCTTCCCAGGTACAGAGGTGAGGCTGACAGGGCAGTAGTTCCCGGAGTCTTCCTTTCTACCCTTTTTAAAAATGGGCATGTTTCCTTTCTTCCAGTCGCTTGGCACTTCACTTGACTGCCGTGACTTTTCAAATATCATGGAGAGTGGCTTGGCAACTGCATTAGCCAGTTCCCTTAGGACTCTGGGATGCATCTCATCAGGTCCCATGGACTTGTGTATGTTTAGGTTCCTCAGATATTCACAAACGTTGTCCTTATGTATGGTGGGAAGGACCTTGTCTCCCCAGCCATCAACCTGAGAGCTGTGAGGAGAGAAGTCACCAGTGAAAACCGAGGCAGAAAAGTTGTTGAGGACCTCAGCCTTATCCTCGTCTTTTGTTACTAGTTCTCCATTGCTACTCATCAGGGAAGGCGCATTTTCTTTGACCTTCCTTTTCTGCTTTACATATAGATAAGTTTTACATGATGATAAAGAGATGCAAGTTAATGGAACTCAGTTGAACTATAGCTAAAAGACTGTTAGAAGAAAACAATTTTTTTTAACCACATGTTCTTCATTAANATATGTTCTAGGAGGATCTGTTCCATGATCTTCCCAGGTACAGAGGTGAGGCTGACAGGGCAGTAGTTCCCGGAGTCTTCCTTTCTACCCTTTTTAAAAATGGGCATGTTTCCTTTCTTCCAGTCGCTTGGCACTTCACTTGACTGCCGTGACTTTTCAAATATCATGGAGAGTGGCTTGGCAACTGCATTAGCCAGTTCCCTTAGGACTCTGGGATGCATCTCATCAGGTCCCATGGACTTGTGTATGTTTAGGTTCCTCAGATATTCACAAACGTTGTCCTTATGTATGGTGGGAAGGACCTTGTCTCCCCAGCCATCAACCTGAGAGCTGTGAGGAGAGAAGTCACCAGTGAAAACCGAGGCAGAAAAGTTGTTGAGGACCTCAGCCTTATCCTCGTCTTTTGTTACTAGTTCTCCATTGCTACTCATCAGGGAAGGCGCATTTTCTTTGACCTTCCTTTTCTGCTTTACATATAGATAAGTTTTACATGATGATAAAGAGATGCAAGTTAATGGAACTCAGTTGAACTATAGCTAAAAGACTGTTAGAAGAAAACAATTTTTTTTAACCACATGTTCTTCATTAATTGGTTTTATTCAGAAGCATATATCTGTTAAAATGAGAATAAATGATCTTGATGTTCTTATTTCCTTCTGTGCATGCACTAGGTCTTATTACTTCAATAATGTTAAGCATTTCAGTAAAACTTGTGGGTTATGTTTTCAATCAGTTCCTATTGCTCCAATAGGAAAAAAAGTAAAGTATTCCAAGTTATAACCAAAAATTTATGCTTGTTATTTGTTCATAAATGTCTCAAATTTTATAAAGCAAGCAAGGCAAGCAGAAGTTTATTAGGTGTACAAACCAAAACAGACTTTCTTTTTACAGTAACTATTCAATTCCTGCCTTGTGTTGGGTTTGTGTCTGGCAGTGTTTGGTAGTTGGGGAGAGGGCTTCTGGTATGGCTCCTGTAAGAATCTTTAAGAAGATCTCCCTGGCTCTCAGTCAGACCCACCTCTGGCCAAGGTTGAGCCAGCCAGCATCTTTTCATATTTAGGAGAGGAAAAACCTGTTGGATTAATTCTTTTGTTCTGGGGGTTCTTTTGTTTGAGAGAGGAGTGGGACATGACAGATACAACCACCTGGATGCTGAGGTCAGTGAGGAAGGAGGAGGGAGGCATGCTGGTGCAGCTATTCAGCCCATGGCGAGATGGCAGGCTGAGCCTTTGCAGCCCATAGAGGTTGATGATGGAGCAAAATCCCACTTGCAGTCCAGGGAAGCCCACACTCAAGCAGGGAACTGCTCCCAAAGAAGTACATGACTCTGAGGGAAGCCTGTGCTGGAGCAGTCCATCACTGGAAGGATTGCAGCCTGCAGAAGGAACCCGCACTGGTAGAATTTCTTGGAGGACTGTCTCCTTTGGGAGGGATGCCACATTGAAGCAGGGGAGGACTGTGAAGAGTTTTCTCCCTGAGGAGGAAGGAATGGCAAGAAAACATAGGATGGACTGACTGCAACCCCCGTTCCCTGCCCCTTGCACTGCCAGGGAGGAGGAGGTAGCAGAGCTGAGCCTGGGAAGAAGCAAGGGGCAGGGGAGAAAGTGTTTTTAAGATACAGTTGTATTTATTATTGTCCTACTCCTAGGGGTCCTTTCCAACCTAAATGGTTCTATGATTCTACTCTGATTAATTTGGTAAATTGGTGGTTTGTTGTTTAAACTAAAATGATTTTGTTTCCCCAAATCAAATCTGTCTTTTCCCTGTGACCAAAATTGATGAATGTGTCCTCTCTGTCCTTTGTCTCTACCCTCAAGACTTTTGTTGTCTTTTCTCCTCTTCAACCCACTGGCGTGAAGCAGGAGTGAGCAAGCAGCTGCGTGGTGCTTAGTGTCAGCTGGGTGGCCTTAAACCATGACAAACCTGAAATAAATTTTCCTCAGAATAAAGTA
>VYZX01019458.1:115640-151681 GCA_013401335.1 Brachypteracias leptosomus
AGAGAAGGATGTTGTGGGGGACTGTGTTAAAGGCCTTGCAGAAGTCCAGACAGATGACATCTGTGGCTCTTCCCTTTTCCACTGATACAGTCACTCCACTGTAGAAAGCCACTAGGATGGTCAGGCAGAACTTGCCTCTAGTAAAGCCATGCTGGCTGTCTTGAATCACCTCCCTGTCCTCATATGTTCTAGGAGGATCTGTTCCATGATCTTCCCAGGTACAGAGGTGAGGCTGACAGGGCAGTAGTTCCCGGAGTCTTCCTTTCTACCCTTTTTAAAAATGGGCATGTTTCCTTTCTTCCAGTCGCTTGGCACTTCACTTGACTGCCGTGACTTTTCAAATATCATGGAGAGTGGCTTGGCAACTGCATTAGCCAGTTCCCTTAGGACTCTGGGATGCATCTCATCAGGTCCCATGGACTTGTGTATGTTTAGGTTCCTCAGATATTCACAAACGTTGTCCTTATGTATGGTGGGAAGGACCTTGTCT
The DNA here is from genome assembly GCA_013401335.1 of Brachypteracias leptosomus. Lineage (NCBI taxonomy): Eukaryota > Metazoa > Chordata > Aves > Coraciiformes > Brachypteraciidae > Brachypteracias > Brachypteracias leptosomus. Next base: position 116,131 of record VYZX01019458.1, read on the forward strand.
CCCCAGCCATCAACCTGAGAGCTGTGAGGAGAGAAGTCACCAGTGAAAACCGAGGCAGAAAAGTTGTTGAGGACCTCAGCCTTATCCTCGTCTTTTGTTACTAGTTCTCCATTGCTACTCATCCGGGAAGGCGCATTTTCTTTGACCTTCCTTTTCTGCTTTACATATAGATAAGTTTTACATGATGATAAAGAGATGCAAGTTAATGGAACTCAGTTGAACTATAGCTAAAAGACTGTTAGAAGAAAACAATTTTTTTTAACCACATGTTCTTCATTAATTGGTTTTATTCAGAAGCATATATCTGTTAAAATGAGAATAAATGATCTTGATGTTCTTATTTCCTTCTGTGCATGCACTAGGTCTTATTACTTCAATAATGTTAAGCATTTCAGTAAAACTTGTGGGTTATGTTTTCAATCAGTTCCTATTGCTCCAATAGGAAAAAAAGTAAAGTATTCCAAGTTATAACTAAAAATTTATGCTTGTTATTTGTTCATAAATGTCTCAAATTTTATAAAGCAAGCAAGGCAAGCAGAAGTTTATTAGGTGTACAAACCAAAACAGACTTTCTTTTTACAGTAACTATTCAATTCCTGCCTTGTGTTGGGTTTGTGTCTGGCAGTGTTTGGTAGTTGGGGAGAGGGCTTCTGGTATGGCTCCTGTAAGAATCTTTAAGAAGATCTCCCTGGCTCTCAGTCAGACCCACCTCTGGCCAAGGTTGAGCCAGCCAGCATCTTTTCATATTTAGGAGAGGAAAAACCTGTTGGATTAATTCTTTTGTTCTGGGGGTTCTTTTGTTTGAGAGAGGAGTGGGACATGACAGATACAACCACCTGGATGCTGAGGTCAGTGAGGAAGGAGGAGGGAGGCATGCTGGTGCAGCTATTCAGCCCATGGCGAGATGGCAGGCTGAGCCTTTGCAGCCCATAGAGGTTGATGATGGAGCAAAATCCCACTTGCAGTCCAGGGAAGCCCACACTCAAGCAGGGAACTGCTCCCAAAGAAGTACATGACTCTGAGGGAAGCCTGTGCTGGAGCAGTCCATCACTGGAAGGATTGCAGCCTGCAGAAGGAACCCGCACTGGTAGAATTTCTTGGAGGACTGTCTCCTTTGGGAGGGATGCCACATTGAAGCAGGGGAGGACTGTGAAGAGTTTTCTCCCTGAGGAGGAAGGAATGGCAAGAAAACATAGGATGGACTGACTGCAACCCCCGTTCCCTGCCCCTTGCACTGCCAGGGAGGAGGAGGTAGCAGAGCTGAGCCTGGGAAGAAGCAAGGGGCAGGGGAGAAAGTGTTTTTAAGATACAGTTGTATTTATTATTGTCCTACTCCTAGGGGTCCTTTCCAACCTAAATGGTTCTATGATTCTACTCTGATTAATTTGGTAAATTGGTGGTTTGTTGTTTAAACTAAAATGATTTTGTTTCCCCAAATCAAATCTGTCTTTTCCCTGTGACCAAAATTGATGAATGTGTCCTCTCTGTCCTTTGTCTCTACCCTCAAGACTTTTGTTGTCTTTTCTCCTCTTCAACCCACTGGCGTGAAGCAGGAGTGAGCAAGCAGCTGCGTGGTGCTTAGTGTCAGCTGGGTGGCCTTAAACCATGACAAACCTGAAATAAATTTTCCTCAGAATAAAGTANTGAATCACCTCCCTGTCCTCATATGTTCTAGGAGGATCTGTTCCATGATCTTCCCAGGTACAGAGGTGAGGCTGACAGGGCAGTAGTTCCCGGAGTCTTCCTTTCTACCCTTTTTAAAAATGGGCATGTTTCCTTTCTTCCAGTCGCTTGGCACTTCACTTGACTGCCGTGACTTTTCAAATATCATGGAGAGTGGCTTGGCAACTGCATTAGCCAGTTCCCTTAGGACTCTGGGATGCATCTCATCAGGTCCCATGGACTTGTGTATGTTTAGGTTCCTCAGATATTCACAAACGTTGTCCTTATGTATGGTGGGAAGGACCTTGTCTCCCCAGCCATCAACCTGAGAGCTGTGAGGAGAGAAGTCACCAGTGAAAACCGAGGCAGAAAAGTTGTTGAGGACCTCAGCCTTATCCTCGTCTTTTGTTACTAGTTCTCCATTGCTACTCATCAGGGAAGGCGCATTTTCTTTGACCTTCCTTTTCTGCTTTACATATAGATAAGTTTTACATGATGATAAAGAGATGCAAGTTAATGGAACTCAGTTGAACTATAGCTAAAAGACTGTTAGAAGAAAACAATTTTTTTTAACCACATGTTCTTCATTAATTGGTTTTATTCAGAAGCATATATCTGTTAAAATGAGAATAAATGATCTTGATGTTCTTATTTCCTTCTGTGCATGCACTAGGTCTTATTACTTCAATAATGTTAAGCATTTCAGTAAAACTTGTGGGTTATGTTTTCAATCAGTTCCTATTGCTCCAATAGGAAAAAAAGTAAAGTATTCCAAGTTATAACCAAAAATTTATGCTTGTTATTTGTTCATAAATGTCTCAATTTTATAAAGCAAGCAAGGCAAGCAGAAGTTTATTAGGTGTACAAACCAAAACAGACTTTCTTTTTACAGTAACTATTCAATTCCTGCCTTGTGTTGGGTTTGTGTCTGGCAGTGTTTGGTAGTTGGGGAGAGGGCTTCTGGTATGGCTCCTGTAAGAATCTTTAAGAAGATCTCCCTGGCTCTCAGTCAGACCCACCTCTGGCCAAGGTTGAGCCAGCCAGCATCTTTTCATATTTAGGAGAGGAAAAACCTGTTGGATTAATTCTTTTGTTCTGGGGGTTCTTTTGTTTGAGAGAGGAGTGGGACATGACAGATACAACCACCTGGATGCTGAGGTCAGTGAGGAAGGAGGAGGGAGGCATGCTGGTGCAGCTATTCAGCCCATGGCGAGATGGCAGGCTGAGCCTTTGCAGCCCATAGAGGTTGATGATGGAGCAAAATCCCACTTGCAGTCCAGGGAAGCCCACACTCAAGCAGGGAACTGCTCCCAAAGAAGTACATGACTCTGAGGGAAGCCTGTGCTGGAGCAGTCCATCACTGGAAGGATTGCAGCCTGCAGAAGGAACCCGCACTGGTAGAATTTCTTGGAGGACTGTCTCCTTTGGGAGGGATGCCACATTGAAGCAGGGGAGGACTGTGAAGAGTTTTCTCCCTGAGGAGGAAGGAATGGCAAGAAAACATAGGATGGACTGACTGCAACCCCCGTTCCCTGCCCCTTGCACTGCCAGGGAGGAGGAGGTAGCAGAGCTGAGCCTGGGAAGAAGCAAGGGGCAGGGGAGAAAGTGTTTTTAAGATACAGTTGTATTTATTATTGTCCTACTCCTAGGGGTCCTTTCCAACCTAAATGGTTCTATGATTCTACTCTGATTAATTTGGTAAATTGGTGGTTTGTTGTTTAAACTAAAATGATTTTGTTTCCCCAAATCAAATCTGTCTTTTCCCTGTGACCAAAATTGATGAATGTGTCCTCTCTGTCCTTTGTCTCTACCCTCAAGACTTTTGTTGTCTTTTCTCCTCTTCAACCCACTGGCGTGAAGCAGGAGTGAGCAAGCAGCTGCGTGGTGCTTAGTGTCAGCTGGGTGGCCTTAAACCATGACAAACCTGAAATAAATTTTCCTCAGAATAAAGTAATTTGAAAAAGCACTCAGACTTTTAGAAGCATTTTAAGATTTATGGCTTGTAACTAAAGATACTCAGAATTACAGTTTATACTAAATTACAAAAATGGTGTATATTGAGGGATCGCCAGACATTTCTAAGATGGTATTTAAGTCTTTTATTTTCAGACAAGTGTGTATCCTGAAGTATCAATATTTTGTGTTACTATTAGTACAGTGATTCAACACTAGTGCATTAATTCCTCTAGAAGGAAAATTTCTAGAAGATGGTCTGACTGGAGCCAGTGCTTTTGTTGTGCATAGACCAACCTTCTGTGCTACCTTCATCAGCCAGAACTCAAGCATAGAATGTGTCACCTCTGTTAGACATCTGCACAACACAAATCATGAGGAAATAAACTACAGTGGAAAATTAAACATCAGAATTGAAACTTCTGACCACAGGGAAGATATTTGTCCTGTTTCACTCTGTACACAAGCAGTAGATGCAGGCAGAGAGTAAGGTGCACAGAAGTTAGTATTTTTTTCACGAAACATTGTTTCTACTCTATTTGATGGTTTTAGTTGTTTCTTAGTTCACTTGATGACTGGATTTCATTGTGAACATCTTGTACAAAAATTGAATCAGCTTTGTGCTTTGTTATTCGTGTCCAGTGTTACCTGCACTCAAAAAGAAGAGTTTGTTGCTAATGTCAATTGGAAAAGCCTGTTTTACAATTGCTAATAGAGACTCCGGTCAGATCATAGGTTGAGATTAGGGTTTCAGGCAAAATCCCAGCGTTACTACAAGACCCAAAATTCACCATTGGCACAAATCCTAATTATTTTGTCAACTTAAGGAACTTACTCAGAACCTTTTAAGAAAATGTCTTGTGATACAGCAGCTGTGATAGAGAACTCAAGATAATAATTGATGAAAATGAAGTAGTGCTTTTCAGAGTGGAAAATGGTGATGTTGCAAGAGAGATTAATAGTTGTGTGAGATACAGGCAACACTAGGAAATCTTGGCAGCAGCCACAGTAGGCTAAGATTTCCGAGCTCAAGGTAGAATGTAGATAATCAACTTTTTGCTGCCTTGCACAAGAATGATACAAGACTGATATTTTAGAATCATACAGTAGTTTGTGTTGGAAGAGACCTTTAAAGATCATCTAGTCCAACCCCCCCCGCAATAAGCAGAGACATCTTCAACCAGATCAGGTTGCCCAGAGTGCCGTCCAACCTGACCTTGAATGTTTCCAGGGATGGGGCATTCACCACCTCCCTGGGCAACCTATTCCAGTGTTTCACCACTCTCATTGTAAAAACAAGTCTTTCTTTTATCTAGTCTAAATCTACCCTCTTTTAGTTAGAGCCATTACTGCTTGTGCTGTCACAACAGGACCTCCTAAACAGCCTGTCCCCATCTTTCTTATAAGCCCCTTTTAAATACTGAAAAGCCACAATAAGGTCTTCCCGAAGCCTTCTCTTCTCCAGGCTGAACAATCCCAGCTCTCTCAGCATTTCCCCATAGGAGAGGTGCTCCCTTCCTTTGATCATTTTTGTAGCTCTCTTCTGGACTCACTCCAACAGGTCCATGCCTTTCCTGTACAGACAACTCCAGAGCTGAACACAATACTCCCATGTGGGGTCTCACTAGGGTGGAGTAGATGGGCAGAATCACATCTCTTGATCTTCTGGCCACACTTCTCTTGATGCAGCCCAGTATACAGTTGACCTGAGTTGTGAGAAATCCATCAGTATCTCAGAGGTGAACTGAAGTCTTTTTAGTTATGGGTTATTTATGTGTATCTCAAAGCTTATTTAGGAAGATAAACTTGGGGAGTGTTTTATCTCATGCTAAAATCATTTGGGGCTGGTGATGCCAAGGGCCACCTTTAGCTAATGCTGATTCATTAGAATTCAGAATGTTGAAGTCAAGTAGTCTGAGATAACTGTTTCCATCATGTGATTACACAAACATCCCTCTTTGTACCCTATAACTTTGGCACCCAATAAAGCTGAAATTAGGAGTCTGAACTCTCCAAAGTCACTAGTGGCTTCAGAGTCTGATTCAACTATCTAAGACAGGAACACCATCTTCATCGATTATACAGAGGATCCTCATTTCATGCAAACTTAAATACCTAAAAAACAACTCTTCAGTTAATTAAATTATGTATCTAGGGAGATCTTCTATCCCCATCTATACCTGTCTTCTCCTTACAAAGGAGCTCTCTGCCCTCCTAGGGCATGGGAAAGAAAGTGTTTTTGAATAGATTGCGCTTCTGGTTTTGGTGGTTGTTGGGTTTTTTTTATGTTTGGGTTTTTTTGCTCATAAACTTAGTTGAAGACAGGTCAAGTGTTCCTGCCCCTTGTTCTAGCAGATAGAACTCTAGAGTATGAGATTGAAAAATTTTTCAATCCTGTGCCACTCAGAGGTGATCTTGGCTATTATCATCTAAGAAGTCTAAAATGTTTTAAGTGATCAAAATGGAAGGAGATAGTACTTTTTTTTTAACCTGCAGCTATTCCATCATACAGTGTGGCTAATTAATATATATAGAAAATACATTTCACTTCACTAATGACATCTCCTAAGACAAAGCTCTGTGTAAGAAATACTCCTTGAGACCAGCCTTTCTCTGCCTGCAGATCTCATCCCCACTTGTGAAGTAGTCCTGGGGAAATTAAACAAATAATATAAATGCAGAGACAGCAGAGAGAAAACCTCAAACTGAGATTCTCCTATCATAGCATGTCTGACATGTAAGTTTTCACACAACTTTTGTTAGTCTTCTGCTTTTACATTCGGAAACATTCCTCAAGTAGATTGGATGACAGGATTTTATGAGGACTATATTTTGTGGGAATAGTGAAAACTAGAAACAAAAGCTTTCTTTCAGAAGCTAAACCTCTAATCCGTGATTACTTGGCTAGAAAAGTGACAGTTAATCACTAGTATGATTAAGAATTGTCTCTGTTCTGGTTTTCATTTTCTCCTTGGGTAACAAAACCCAAAGAATTTAGTATCCTTGTCACATATCCCTCCCCTGCCAAAGTAGTAATTTTAAGGCAGCTCCCATGGGAGTGGATAGTTCTGCCACATCTTTTGCATAGATTCAAAATCTCTCAGTAGCTGTAATATTCTGGAGAGGGTTTGGTGTGGGGGATTTTTTGAGGTTAACTCCTGTGTGTGTTTAGCACTCAAGGATATCTGGGTGAACTTCACATTGTCTTAACTGGGAGTAAGCAACATCTTCCAAAATTAATGTTTTTTGCAGTTGTGCACAAAGTTAAGCCAATGGCTTGGAGAAACTATCTGTATAATAATACTCCTCAGTTTTAATGAACTTCAGAAAATTAGATATTATACATATCAACAGCCTAGATTATACTTCAGATATGAAACTCATGGTTAGAAGGGTCTCAGTTTTGGGATTTAGTCACTTGAGGGGGCATCAGAATATGTATCTGTAGTGTGATTTGGGAAAGGTGTTTTTGCAATAAGGAGGAAAAAAAAAGGTATAAGCAGTCTTTGAGTATAAACAAATCTGGCTCTGAAGCATTTCTGGTACTGTCAAGTTTCCTCTTTCAGCCATGAGAGAGAGAATCATGCTCTGAGATAGAAGAAGATTGCCTTTGGATTTTAGAAACATATTTCAAGGGGAAAGTGAATTTTCACTTTTGTTCTTTTATTATTTATCTATAGTGACTCTGTTAGGTAAGGTGTTTTCCTGTACTGATAAACTTTGCTAGGAAATCACTTGCTGATAATTTCATTTGTTAAGTTTTAAAGCTTTGATATCCTGGGCATTAAATGTAAATGAGATTTTAGTCAGGCATTTTGCTTTTGATGCATTTCCCAGAAAATTAACTGCAAAAGCAAATCAATGTACTTGGCTTTAGAGATAGGTATATAGAGAGGTTGATGTTCTTGAGGAAATGTCTTTAACCTAAACTTGAATTTTTGGGTTTCTAAAGTGTTTTTTGAAATGTAATTATTCTAATTGTTTCTTCAAAGAGAGAAAATAAAGATACTGTCTCCACTTCTAAAGCCACTGTCATAGTAGCACTGTTCACATGTTTATTTCAATTTTGGTTTATAAAAATATTTTTAGAAGCAACAAAGAAAATTTCCTGAGTTGAAAAATCATTAATTCAGTTTTCCCTGTCTCTTACCATCCTGATTAATTAGTATTATACCTGAAACTGTTTTAAAGAATGCTTTAATTCTATTTCATGTATCACTTTAAAAATAACAAATTCAAACTCTCTTTAGATGTCAAAATTTCTTTTTTAAATTTTAGGATTTCTTTTCAGGAAAATTGAAGCAAAATATACATATACAATAATATTAGAGGTATACACTGCTTACTATTGACACTGTGTAAAATTTTACCAGGTTGCCTTCTGTTTCAAATAGATTGTAAAAAATATTTTTTGACATTTTATATTGTCTTGTTTATAGTTTGTCCCTCTTTTCCTCAGGTCATGTCCAGTTTGGGACACTGCATATGACATTAGGCAGTACTTTTTTAGCATTTGCTTATTGATAACACAGCAGTGAAACTGAAAATGCGTTTCTTAAAATGAAGATCAGGAAGGACAGTGTAGGGCACAGATATGATGTATGGCACACAGTATTACAGGGCATCTGCTGGTTGCTGATGTTTATGTGCCTGAGCAGTTGGTGGTACTTAAAACTGACATGGCACATTGAGATTCATCAGTTTGATAAGCATGAGTCCCATGGTCTATGCTGTGGGCTAACAGAGACACCGGTAAAGTCTAGTTGGGAATGAAGTGCTCCGGCTGTAATTGTGGCAAGGCAGTGATCACTAACAGTTCTACAAGTAAATAAATATATGAACCTCCTGTTAGGCACCTTTTAGTAGCCTAAATTTAATGATGTAGTTAGGCTCTTTTTCCTTGTCTGATAAATATAAATAAAAAATGATGTGATGGTTTTGAAATTCTAGTTTTTCTTCCTTAATCTATTCTTCAGAAAAATGAGCTACACTAAAGTTGCTACAAGCACATCGGAGCATTCTGAGCCGCTTCACTTACTGCTCTGTTTTGGAGCATGATACATACACAAAGGCAGTTTAAACTGCAGGCAAGTAACTAATTTTGAATAGAGAACTTTACTGCTGAAGTCATTTAGTAGGATCAGCAGTGGTAAAGAACAGTGTGTATTGTTTCAATAAACAAGGCTACCCTCTAAATACTCCATAATAATCTTATATTTATATATACACCTTCACCTATCAGCTTTTAAATTAAAATATAGTTGATAAAGTTTGATAAATATATCACTTTTACTACAGACTGAAGTTTTTCGCAATGGCTCAGTGCAGGGCTAGCTAGAAGGTTATGTATTTCAAACATGAAATGATACCAAGTACACTTTAATGGCACATTCTTAATCCCAATCTTCAAGTTTTCTTTTTTGCTTTTTTTGTTTCCTCCCATCTGTGGTGACCTGTACAGATACTGCTGTGACACAACAGAGCTCTAAGATAGTTATTATAGATTCTATAAAGTAACATGAGTCAATATTTTTAATAGCATCCTAACTCACACTTGTAACTCTTGTTTGGTATTTTGAAGCCCTGAAGATGTGCCACAGTGTAGGTTATATATTATAGTCATTATTACTGGAGTTACAGATATTGTACCTTGTTAGAATTATAGATTACTGTACTTTTAATTATGCAGATGTAGAGGTTTTTTTAGCTGTTCTGAGAAACTTCTGATGCTATTACCACTTCTCATAACTTTGATCTCTGATTAAAATTAAGCAATACAAACAGTTGCTTTCTGAAATTCTTGCTGCTTTATAATTGTTTCTAAGAGCATCAAAGACTAGAATTAAATTTATATTCTTATAACTTAATTAAAATGTCGCTTTACTGCAGAATACTAAGCATAACCTTCATGAACAGACTGTGGTTATGAAACAACTCATTAAACTGGAGAAAAGAATCTGCACACATTTAAATACAAATAAAAGATTCAAGCCAGACAACTTCACACTTGACTTTGCAACTTCTTTCCTTAAGCTACTCTCTTTGCTCAAATGTCTTGACATTTGATGACTTTTCCATGCTATAATCACAAGTGTGTCACTTGTAATAAGAAATGTTCACAGTATCCATGGATAAGTATAATTCATCTCATCCTGGACGGAGGTCAAATCAAGAATATCCTTACATTCAAACATAGGCCATGGAAGTCATTAAGCTTTTATATAATTTATAAAGATGTAAGTACAGTTTGCTTCCCTGAGGGAGGAGAAGATTTCTGGTGCATGCACTAACGAGTTCACACGTCTAGTAGCTCTAATGTAAGATGCATTGAAGCTGTTGCTGGTGCACTTTGCAGCTTGATGTGAGCATACATGGCATCTTCCTATATATCTGCTGATGTTGCTATGATTATTGCCCTTACATTAGCTCTTAGAATGCTATTTGGTTTATGAACTATATCTTATGCTAGTAGAATATATCAGTTTTAAACAAGCCCAGATGTAGACTAGAAAGTGCAATCATGTGCTCTCTCCAGAGATGGAGCTGTCTGAAGACTGTACAAAAACCACTCTCAAATGACTGAATGTGAGGAATTTAATATATTTTTTTAAAGTTACATTTGCATTTATTCATATTGCTAATACTTACTGGATTTTAACAGGTTTGGTTTGGGTTTTTTTTTTAATGTTCCATAGGTAAATAAATACCAGCAATGCAGTGCCTTCAGAGCAGGTAAAGAACAAAGTATGGCTTACAATTAAACTGAGTTTGATGAATTCTATGTTAAATAATAACTTCCAGTAAAGACTTTTTTCATTTAATTATATTTGGTTCCTGAATATTTGAGAACACATATAGTGACCATTTAGCAGTGACCAGGATAGCCTATGTTGAGCATCTGGCACTTCTTTTATTTATAAAATGCTTGGTATACTTTTTTTTTAATTGAATCTTACAGGGATTAGATGATCTAAACTTCTTAAAGCTTCCTATTCTACTTCTTTCAGGGAAAGTTTAGGGAAAGCAAAGGTGATGCATTGATATCTGTTTCTTTTTTATTATATTCCTGCAACCATCTGTTCTTTTTAATTTAGTTTTATGCCAGAAAGTTCTTAGGGTAAAACTAGCTTTTTACAAAACATGGTGTGCTTCTTACATCCTCATAAAAAGGTGTTGGATTTTTGCACAGGTATAACATTTGTGCAACAGTCTAAAACAGGAAAAAAAAGAGTTAAATTTAACTGGTGACTTCCTTGTGACCTTTTTTTATTGACATGTTTTTTAAAAACATGGTTAGTAATATCATGATATTTAGTAAGTGGCAGTTGATGTTGCAAAGAGCTGAAAGGCTGTTTGTTCTTTGGTCTCTGGTACAGGATTTCACGTGGGAGGCTACTGTTTGCCAGCACTGCTTGCTGTAACGTTTCCTATCTTACTTTTGTCTGTGATGTAGTTTAGGTGGATCTTTAGACATTTCAGCCACATGCAGCCAGAATGCTTTGGTTTATGGAAATTAGCTTCTTCCATTTTTTATTTTTGTGTCATTTTGTGTTTACCTGTTTCAACATACATTTCACAGAAGATAATAATTACAATCAACAAAGTATGCTAATTTAGGAAGCAATCACTGGAAGCCAAAAATGTGGCATGCAGTTAGCTAAACACTTCTTGGAGAGCAAGTGGCATAGTTACAGTTTTTCATGACATTTGATATTGATTAATTGGGCTTTACTTCAGAAGCTAACTGTCCTCCATTTTTCAGATTTTTAAAGTACTAGACTTTCTAAGCTTTTTAATGTCAGCTGCCGTTACAAGCAGCATCTTCTATTGCATTCTTGTCCTTAGGATATTTTAAAAATTGTATTTTATTGCTCTATTTCTTGTTCAAAATTGCAAAAGGTACTATCTTTTACAATCATGTCAAATGTCCAATTTTAGAGGAGATGAATGTAAGGCATAGGTGGACAAGAACTTAGAAATTGGAACCGCGAGTTAGATATAAATGTTTATTACATTTATTTTATTTAACAAATTTGAGCATGGCTTTTAACTGATCAAAAATGTGTTTGGGTGTGATACTGTTCCTTGTGGAATAAGCTTTTGCTCTGAGTGGGAAGAGGCCTTTCAGTCATCTCTTGCAGTTCTACTAATGCCTTTACCATCTGAAGATTTATCTCAGTAAAGATTCTGTTTTACTGATGTGCTCTATTTCATTACCTAATCAGATTAAATGGCCTGTTCTTAATTAATAGTAAAATTTGTTTATCAGCCACTCCAGGTTTGTCCTTGTTGCACACAAGGGGCTTAACAAAATAGTAAAATCTCAACTGTTGGAGGAAAACAGATGTGGGGGGTTTTTTATTTACTGTATAACAGTATGTCTTGACATTCAAGCCTGGGACCACTGGATGGGGTTGTACAAATGCCAAAGACCTCTGCCTGCAAGAGTTTATAATCTAAGCAAGAACTAAAAGACAACAGATGGATACAAGCCAAAAAGGAGGAGTAATATGAGGAAACAATCAGACGTTAGAAAGCAGTCATTCAGCAAAGAAGCAAGAGGTTTTTGAAGGCCAAGAAAGTGAAGAGTTTAAAATAGGACAATGAAGTAGCTTTGCTGATACTTTCTAGGATGTTTTCTATTCAGAAGAGCACCATAAAACTCTGCAATCCTCCTGCAAGTAAAGGAATGGACAACAGAAATAAGGTACAGTTGGATGATGATAAATGAAAGAAGGCAACAGACAAGGGTAGATTATGAAGCATTGAAGAAAATAAGGAAAAGCAGGAGAGAATGCATTTTTTTTGGCCTATATTGTGATAACTTTAAATCTTTCTAACTTCTAAAGAATTATTCTGTGAAACATTAGGGTTAAAGCATCCATCCTACACGTAGTATGCTACAGTTTATTAGAAAAGCTGCATGTTGATCTGGCATAGTATTTTCTGTTATCTTTAAGTTGCAGTAACTACAGAATCCAAATGCTTTAAAGATCAGAACCTTGTGAGAATCCATCTGATTCTTTCCTTTTGTATGTCAGGTTGTTGAAAATTTCACTCTGCGTGGTTACTGCCATGCTTAATTAGCACGCAGAACATAAGAGAAACTGCTTCTTCACCAACTGTGACCAGCAGGTATTGACAAGAAAGCCATGTAAACTCTACAAATGACTGCTGGTGTGCTTAAAATAGCAGAAAAATATGTTCACTTCAGGGTCCCTGGGGCATTTAGCTTTGTATATTAGACAGCAGCTTTTACTGGAAATGGGAGCACAGGGCTTGTGAACCTGCAAAAATCTATAGATAATGTTCCAGCTATTTGAAAAAGCCCACACACACTTATTGGTAGAGTGTTGTCAATATTTAACTCGGCAAATTCAAAACTTTATTCTAAGGGATATAAAAACAAAAAAGAGATTGTTCATTCTTCCACTTTTCAAAATAGTTTTTGATCTATTTTTGGTACCTTTTCCTTCCAGGTATCAGGACTAAAGCCTTAAAGTAGTTCTTTTCCCATAACAGCAAGATCTTTCTACCACCATGAAAATTTTAATTTGTCTAGTAAAATTATTCTCATAAAGCAGAAAAAAGAAGAAAAATTTAGAAACTTATGTAATCTTTATTAAATTCTGGAAAGAATCAATGCCTTTGCGGATAAAATCCTGCTGTTCATTATGTTATTAGTTGAGAATTAATTCTACATCCTAATTACAAGCAAGTAAGATGCCCATATCATGCTTGCAAATAAAGCGTTATAGTGACCTTCCAGTGCAAGTCAGGATGCAGATAAGTGTCAAGAGCCAGCTGGCTTGACCAACAGAATCCTCATTTGTGAAGATGCTAATTTATCATTAGATCTTTTGGCTTCCACAGACCTAGGCCCTTGGGAATACTTTGCATTATAAATTTGTATTAAACGACAGCCCACCCATGGGGGATGTGTGTATATACATATATACATGTGTATGAAAGTATCTCAATCCTTCTGTATAAAATTAATAACAAGATACATATGTTTATCACACAAATTACACTGTATTGGAGAATGCAATGTATTTGTACTTTGATTAATTGTGAAATCCCCTGTAGCTTACTAATTTAAGAGCATTTCTGATCAGTTATGCAGGATTTCTCTTTTTGTAGAATTGAAACCCAACATACATTTTGTATGCCTAGTCACAGAGATATGTGTGCATTGTTATCATCTATATGAATTCAGGAGTGACATATGGTGCATTAAAACTGGCAAAGAATTAATCTTCCAGACCAGTGCCAGTAAGAACTTTTTGCTGCATTGAATAGTAGGTGCAATTTGTAACAGTGTTTTTGTAGATTGTCTAAGGAAGCTGTGGAATTTCCATCACTGCAAATTTTTTAAGATCAGGTTATACAAACATCTGTCAAGAATGGTTTCAATATACTTGATCCTGCCTTGGGGCAGAGAGGCAAAGTGACCTCTTGAGGTCCTTTCCACCTCAGTTTTCTGTGATTCTGTGGCATTGTGATGCCATATATTGTAGGTATGTATATAAAAGTTACTCAGTTATAAAATTTCATTTGTGCTATTTTATCCCACTCCTGTTTCATAAGCTTGGGGGATTTATGTATATAAATAGGAAGAAAAGGAGAATGGCTCCTAATTAATTACAGAAATTTGAATACCATTTAATTGGATGCTGCATTTTAAGATCTACCTTGAGACTGATAAAGAACAGAGTGCAAGGAAGAGATAAAAGAAAAGCAACATAGATCAAGACTTGAAAGTTTGCTAAATCAACCTTTCTTATTAAAATATTTTTTTAATGGAATGGGCCTGTAAAGACAGGACACAGTTTTTGTATGACAAGTTTATGAGGAGGAATGTGACTGCATTGCCTGAGAGGAGACCCATTGCCTGGAGAAGTGCATTTAGTGTTAAGTCCCAACCATGCAGGGTGCTGAGGATTCACAATTGCTGTTAAGTTCAGCATGATCTTTGAGAGTGTAAAAGAGTTGGAATGGCAAATACTGCTTTATGCAGTGGATCGTCTTGTGCCACAGATTTTCCATTTGTGCATTTATAACTGTGGATGAAAGAGCTAGAATTCAAGAGGAAGACTGCATCAAGGAAATAACACTTACTGAAGAACATTGTTTTTATTTCTCTCAGACAAGGATGTTATGTTTGGCAGAATCATTAGCCTTTGCTAATTAGTGATACAAATAACATGCTTGTTCAGACTGCTTTGTGAAGTTCATAAAAATGTATGTTTGCAGCCTTTTACTGTATGCCTTGTGCTGTTGGTGGAATGAGTGGTACAGTTACCTTTAGGACTCCTCCAAACTATAGGTGGAAGCAGATGGCAGCAACAATTAATTATCCAATGCTTATGTCTATGCAGTTCTGCAATTTATTATCAATTTACCAAGATCAAAAATGGAGAACCCAAGGAAGGTTGTAATTAATCTGGAGTTGAAAAAATATATTGTTCTGTAAGGTGTTTCTCTTTTGAGAAAAGAATAGAAAAGCTGACAGATAAAGAAGAGAAAACACGAGCATCATTCCTGAAGTGATGTGGTCTAATAATGCACAATTAGTTCTCCGTCAGACAAAACAGGTACTTGACTGTTCTCCCAGAGCCCAGATTAGTGTCCTAAGAGAGGCCCATCAAACATATTTTAATGAAATACCATTTTGGTTAAACATTTAAATGTTTAAATAGAACATCAGTTTGAAAACTCTGGAATTTACGTGGCTTTGCAGTAGTGATCTCCATCCAGTACATGTTGCAACTACAGTTAATACAACTTAGTTGGTATGAGAAACACAATGTGGCTTCTTTCATCTAAAGTAGGCTAAGCTTGCTAGAATTAACTGAAATTAAACCTCTTATGAAAGTATAGCAGTAGTTTCACTATCAGAACAGAATTCTGGTATATTGACTCTTGAAATATGCCTTAACCATCTTTTGAGCCTAGTAATGATTTATATCTGTGCATATGCATGTCAGTATTTGGTTTTTGGTCAATTGGAGACATCTGTTATTTTGGGTGATGGGACTCCGCAAGAATATTACTGACTTCTGATTTTTTAAGTTAATATTATTTTATATTAGTATTCAATATTTTTGTCATTAAAATACATGTCTACTTTTAAACATTAGTTGTTGAAAATGATCTTTAAATACCACTGTATAATAATGGACTGAAGGTATTGAGGTTTTTTGCAACTGACCCATTTTTAGAAATTTTTGCAATATTTGCAGATTCAGAATACAAACAACTACTCCCTTTATAGAATGCTCATTAAAAATGAAGTAGCAACTTAGTATAAGAATAGTTAAGAGGTCTGTGAAAGTTCCTGCAACATGGGCCTAAAGCATTTCCTTTTATTTGTTATACTACATACTATTTTCCATCAGTAAGATTAAAAACTGGTAACATATAGGTAACATAAGCTGCTTGTTATCTTAGATCTACGTGCATGATTAACTTTCTTATTCCTAGTAGACATGGTAAAAACAAACAAATATGCAGTTTCAAAGAAAATAATGACAAAATCATTTCTGTTGCCTTCAAAAATATTTAACATACGTTTTTGAAAGTACTTACTAATTTTATATGCCTCTGTTCCCAGCTGTTTGGCATAACTATTATCAGGTGATGTGTACCTAGCTGCTCTTGTTAATATGAGCTATATTTGTAGAAGTCTTTCATTTGTGAAAATTTGGACTTTGATATCAAAGGTTGTCTCTTTAGAATGTAAACATTAATATATACTGGAAATTTCTGAAAAAGTTGCTCCGTATTTCCATCTCTATGGAGTCTTGTGTGTGCATTTCTGAATCTAATTTTTATAGAACATGACTAGTTTGAGTCTTTTTTGGTTCTGGGTGCTTATTTGTCACAGTTAATCAAATATTTAAGAATGTATGAGCAATCCCAATGGATTTTGAAAGCGAGCTATTAACATGAGCCTGAAGATTTATACTTGCTGAAGTCCAAGTGCCAGATACAACAATCTAGTTAAAATATTCCAGATCTTGATGTGAAATATATGTCAACTGAAGAAGACATAGCTGAAATCATGGTATGATATGGAAATAATTATATACATATGCTGCTTAGTTGTCTTTGTTAGGCAGCCACTTTTAGACTCAAGTATGGCTTTTTTACCTCAAGGAATTCTAATGTATGCTTAAATTTAAGAACATGGCTGAGAACTTTATTGGATATAACAAGGGCAAGTGTAGAGTCTTGCATCTGGGCAAGAACAACCCCAGGTACCAGTATAGGTTGGGGACTGACTGGGCTGTTGGAGGGCAGCGTAGGAGAGAGGGACCTGGGGGTCCTGGTGGACAGCAGGATGACCATGAGGCAGCAATATGCCCTTGTGGCCAAAAAGGCCAATGGCATCCTCGAGTGGATTAGAAGGGGTGTGGTAACGCACTTCGAGAGAAGTTCTCCTACCCCTCTACTCTGCCCTGGTGAGACCACATCTGGAATACTGTGTCCAGTTCTGGGCCCCTCAATTACAGAAGGACAGGGAACTGCTGGAGAGAGTCCAACGCAGAGCCACTAAGATGATTAGGGGAGTGGAACATCTCCCTTATGAGGAAAGGCTGAGGAAGCTGGGCCTCTTTAGCTTGGAAAAAAGGAGACTGAGGGGTGACCTCATTAATGTTTATAAATACATTACGGGAGAGTGTCAGGAGGATGGAGCCAGGCTCTTTTCAGTGGTGTCTAATGATAGGACAAGGGGCAACGGGTATAAGCTGGAACATAGGAGGTTCCATGTAAATATGAGAAGAAACTTCTTCACGGTGAGGGTGACAGAGCACTGGAACAGGCTGCCCAGGGAGGTTGTGGAGTCTCCTTCTCTGGAGACATTTAAAGCCTGCCTGGACGTGTTCCTGTGCAACGTGGTCTAGGTGATCCTGCTCCGGCGGGGGGATTGGACTAGATGATCTTTTAAAGTCCCTTCCAATCCCTAACATTCCATGATATCTCTCTTCAGTCATATCTTGAATAGAGAGAAAAAGTGAAAATGTAGTTCCAAAAGTTAGCTGAGATATTGACAACTGATTTTCAAGAAATAAGTTGTGAATTACCAAATGGTTTTCTGTGGATTGTGCTTCAAATGTGTATTTCATTAGAGAGTTTTTAGGTTTATCTTCTCCTGTTGAAAAGGGTGAAGGCTGTACACTTCTAAAACGTTATATGTCAAGAGGTAAGCCTCCCTCTTTTTAAAGTCAGTCGTATGTTAGCGCTTCTTAAAACACTGTGAAACCTAAATAGATTGTAATGCTCTTGACAAAGGCATAAACTGCTAACATTTTAATAGCATCAAGAAATATTTTTTTCTGTTTTAGGAAAGGAGAAACCAAGTCAGTGATTTTTATTACTTACTTTCATAGAATCATTATGGTTGGAAAGGACCTCTAGGATCATCAAGTCCAACCTTCATCCCAACATCTCCCTAACCACTAGACCATAGCTTCAAGTGCTACATCTACTCGTTTTTTAAACACCTCCAGGGATGGTGAACTCCACCACCTCCCTGGACAGCCTGTTCCAGTGCCTGACCACTTCAGTAAAGAATTTCTTCCTAATATCCAATCTAAACCTCCCCTGACACAACTTGAGGCCATTTCCTCTCATCCTATCATTTGTGATTTGGGAGAAGAGACCAGTACCAGCCTCGCTACAACCTCCTTTTAGGTAGTTGTAGAGAGCAATAAGGTCTCCTCTCAGTCTCCTCTTCTCTAGACTAAACAATCCCAGTTCCCTCAGTTGCTCTTCGTTGCCCTTCTCTGCACCCGCCCCAGCACCTCAATGTCCTTCCTATCCTGTGGTGCCCAAAGCTGGACACAGTACTCAAGGTGCAGTCTCACAAGTGCCAAGTACAGGGGCACGATCACCTCCCTGCTCCTGCTGGTCACACCATTTCTGATATAGGCCAGGATGCTGGTGGCCTTCTTGGCCACCTGGGCACACTGCTGGTTCATGTTCAGCCGGCTGTCAATCAACACCCCCAGGTCCTTTTCTGCCAGGCAGCTCTCCAGGCACTCTTCCCCAAGCCTGAAGCATTGCATGGGGTTGTTGTGACCAAAGTGCATGAACCGGCACTTGGCCTTGTTAAACCTCATACAATTGACCTCAGCCCATCGCTCCAGCCTGTCCAGATCCCTCTGCAGAGCATTCCTACTCTCAAGCAGATCAACACTCCCACTTAATTTCATGTCACCTGCAAATTTACTGAGGGTACATTCGATCCCCTCATCCAGGTCATCAATAAAGATATTAAAAAAGACTGGTCCCAAAACTGAGCCCTGAGGGACACTCCTTGTGAACAGCCACCAACTGGATTTAACCCCATTCATCACAACTCTTTGGACTCAGCCATCCAGCCAGTTCTTAACTCAGCTAAAAGTCCACCTGTCTATGCCATGAGCTGCCAGCTTCTCCAGCAGAATGATGTGGGAAATGGTGTCAAATGCCTTACTGAAATCCAGGTACACAACATTCACTGTTTTTCCCCCATCCACTAGGTGGGTCACCTGATGATAGAAGGAGATCAGGTTGGTTAAACAGGACTTGCCCTTCATGAACCTATGTTGACTGGGCTTGATTAATCCTTTCTGAAGAACCTTGAATCCTTATGCATTAACATACTTAAACTTCATATGTGACCATTTTAAGCAGACTTTACCTATGACCAGTATACTAATTTCAATTGTTGTTCACATATTATAATTGGAACATTTGGTGAAGTTTGCTAGTGGAGTAAATTACCAATATACCATCAATTAGGATTTAAAAAAAAAAAAAAAAAAAGACATTGCATGGGAAAAAAATAAGAGCTTTGTTGAAGAAATAGTAAAGTCCTTATTTATGGCAAACAAGCTTCAGGGGTTTGGAGGGGTGAAAGGTTCAGTGCAGGTGTAATTTTATTTGCAATATAAAGAAGAATTGGTTTACACAACTTTGGTTTGGGCAGTTTTTGTTAGAATGGGAATGGAAACAAATCCTTCAAAGCTTCCATTTCAAGGTGGAAATGGCAGTGAAGCTGAGCAGGTTTAAGAATATTCAAAATTGGATTAAATGTCTTCATTCTACAGAACTGCAAAAAGACTGTGAGGAAATGAGAAGGTTCACTGGGCATCAGATTCCAAAGAGACAGCAAAAGACCTTTTATGCTTAAAATGGAGTTTCCATGTTGTCATATCTTTGAGGTAGTTCGTGGATAAGACAGATCTCGGAACTACTCTCACTAGAGAAGGCTACCACCAACAAAAAATTGTTCAACTTTTCTCTCCTTAGGAAATACTTATGTTCTGAATTCATACGGTATGTATTTTGTTGAATAGGCAGGATATTGTATGGGCAGACACAACAAAAACCTTGTTAGTTATTTCACCACTGTTGACAATAAATATCTCTCTCATATAGGTGTGCTCCACCCTTCAATTGACTAATAAATTTGATTTATTACTTCGTGATAAGTCAATTGACTTCTCATGCTGTATGTTAACTAATTCTCTGAAGCATGCTTTCTTTCTTGATGCTTCTGTAAAACGGAACTCTTTTGAACAATAATGTACTTTTTTGTACAGACTGCTAATAACCTGTAAGTACATGTATATTGCTTTTACACAGATAGCTAAGGGTATGTAGAGATGCCACTGTATATGCAATCATTTAAAGAAAACCAAAGTCATAAGTGCGGCAGTTACCTATAATTTGGGTGCAGTCTAGGTTAGCAGAAATGAAAGATGAAATTGTGTTTTGTCATTCGTTATTTTATTTTATTTTATGATATAGGAGTGCCTCAAACTATTAGTCCTTTTACTCTCAGCTCTTCTGTTGTGTTTAATAATACTTATTTCATGCATATTGTTGGGGTTTTTTGTGAAGCTTTAAATACAATATAGCCACGAAGCTGGCTGTCTTAAAATATAACCACAATGCCATGCATGATGGAGGCAACCAGTGGATAAAGGAAGTAAAGCTCAGGATGACAAAAATTCAGGATACAATTTAGGCATCTTATCTGTCTTAATCTAATGCCTCTAAACAGCAACACATCAATCAGTATTTGGAGAAGTTCACGTTATCGTTACAGATTTTCCAACACCACCGTGTGTGGACATCCTGTGTGCAATGAATTTAGATGTATATATGAATTATCACTCATGCTCTGATAATTGTTCATGCCCAGCAGAGGAAGATGTTCATCCAGGAATTGCAGACATCAGTGAACTTGTCTAAGTAGTAGATTCACTCAAAAGCCTATACAAGACTCAGAGAAGTGGTCAAACAAGTTGTTAACATTGATAGGTCTGTAAATGTTTATATGCAAGTTCCTGTTCTGTAGAGGATGGTAGAAGTGGTGTCTGTATTTCATACTGCACATTAATAGCCTCATATTTTCTACTTTTCATAATGCCCCAATTATTGGCTATTTGTTACAGGCAAATCATCTAGCTCAAGCTCAAAATTAACCTATTTCAACTACATCTCAGAATTGTTTAAAAAAAGGAAAAAATATAGATATAACCTCTTAAAATGAAAAAGCTTGAAACCTCTGCTAGTTGTAGAAAGGGTTTCCCTCTCTTTTTGGAGTCTGTAGGGAATAGGCTGTTAGTGGTTACAAACTACTAAGCCTCCAGCTCCTCTTGGTCCTGGTACCATTGAAAAACATCTGGTCTTTCTTTCCAGGTGTCTTGTCCCCTTCTGTCTGTTCCTTTTGGCTTCTTCAGCACCCTTGTGGCTTTTGTGCTCCCTTGTGCCTTGCTATTTCTCATTGCAGTGCACTTGAGCGTGGTTGCTGCACAGCCAGGATGCCCGGCGGGGAGCACTGAGCCCAGGAGGGTGGTTTCCTGCTGGACCTGGCCACTGCTGTGCAGAGTGATGGGGCAAGTTTGAGATAAAAAAAGCTGTGGCAAGATGGAGCAGGTTGTGTGCAATGGGTCATTCAGAGAGTTTGGGTAACTGGATTAAAAATAAGATGGTGTGTGTGCATATAAATAGAAATCAATAGAAACTCTAACTTGGTAACATTTGAGGAATATTTTCATGGGCTCAGAAAAATGCTGACAATTCTTTGTCATATTTCAAAGCCTTGTTTAACAACAACAAAAAAAAACTCCAAAGCTTATCAAAGTGCAAGTTGTTGTATATTTTTTTATAACCTGAACAAACAATGTGGTTTTCTCGAGCTTCATTCTTGGAAGCAGCTCAACTCAGTAAATTGCCTTTTTCAAGAAAAAAAATCACCTTGGGAAAGCACCTCAGTCTGGAGCATTTCAGCTGATAGGTTTTTTTGGCAAATCTGCATGCAACTGAAAACTGGATTTGCTAATAAACTGTGTTGAGCAGCCTTGGTATAAGTCATTCTAAGAGTACTTAAAATGGCAAATACAGGTGGGACTAGGAAGGGGGAGAACTGAAAAAGGAGGGAGAAATAAAGTGCAAGAACAAAATGAGAAAGGTGAAGCCATGAAGGTAAATGCTGAGAGTGCAGAGCAAGTTAAATAGAAGAGGTGAAGATCATGGAGAGCATACAGTAGTTGGATAAGGGTAGATGATATGTGTCGTTTCACTGTAAACAGGTGTCTACTTCATTGTCTTGGAATGAGCAGTCCATAGAGTTATCACTCTATTTCAGAGAAGTTGCATAGTCTTAACCAAATAATAAAATGTCCAGAGTGAAGACATCATGAGTTTATTAACATTATTTAAATCATAAACTATTCCAAATTTATTCAGTGCAAATAATTCTTGTTGGCAGTTGGGGTTTGTATCACAAACTTATTGTCCAGGATATTTACTGCAAAAACATCATAAAATCTCAACAAGTGAACTGCAGAATGCTTTCATCTAGATCACTTCCAAAGCAGTCTATTGACATCTTGAACCATTTGCTTGGTTTTGGGCTGAAGTAACAAATTAAAATCATCCAGAATGCAAAAAGATTCCATTGAATTATTCTAATTCATTTTACTGTATCTTAAGTGGCTTTGTTCAGCTACTTGGTACACCTCTAACAGGTGTATGTTTAGTCTGTTCTAAAATTCAGATTTGGGCTAAACCTTCTTACAGCGAGGCACCAACAAATCAGGATGCAAGAAATGAAAACATGCCTGTTACTCCATTATTCAAGGATAATAGAAACATAAAAATCAAAACCAGAATATAAAACCACAATAAGGTAGACTAAAAGCTTACAAAGCAATTTGTTAAATATATAAGGCTAACATTATTTCAAGTGCACCAGGAACAGGAAGCCTGTCTTCATACAGCAAAATTTGCTGTTAAAGGATGATTAAGTCTTTCAAACAAGGAATAAGTAGAACTACAAATTTTCAGTCTGGGAATAAGAAAAATGAAGAAGGCTGTGAGAAGTTTATCAACTCAAGAGTGGCGAATAAATAGACTATGAGTGATGGTTCATGTTTTGTATAGTGATGCCATGGAACTCTGCCACAAGCTGAGTTTACATTGAATTGGAAAGTAGTAAGATTGGTTACTGATATTATCCATTAAGCACCATAGACCTAATAATTCTGTCTCGGAGAGCCACTGAAACTCAAAGTCACTGGAGGCTGGGAAAGTATGCTTGGGAAAATCACTGTATGCTTGTTTTGGTTTGGTACACTCTCTTACATGTCCACAGGGGGCCACTCCTTAGAGAGGAAATACAGGACAAGTGAAATGCTTGATCTGACCACGTATAGATGTAGATTAAGCTTAACAAATATTTCAGTTAAAACTGCTGCCAAGATGCAAACATGTTTCCATTTGCGTGTAGCTTCAGATATGGACAGCTGGCTTTGTTTCTTTTGTGTGTTTATTTTAATTTGATTTAATCTAAAATTAACATCTCTATTGAGATGAATAGGATAGCATTTCAAGATCTTTGTTGTGACTGTTACAGGAAAGTATGTTCCTTTCATAGCTAATTATATTTTAATTGTTCACTACATATTTTTGTATTTTTTTTCCGCATTTAATCACATATCAACTGTTGGCTTGTATTTAATTCCTGTACTTTCTTTTTAATACATCTTGAATGAGATTTGCACTGTAGATTTCAGTGTTTATTGGCAGGAAGCTATATTGGACTACACAATTTTTAAGCATAAGAAAACCAACATGCCATATCTTTTCTTAATGACCTGGATGATGGAGGAGCCATAGGTGACACTCAGTGAGAAAGGAGACGAGTACACTGGAGGACAGAACTAGGTGTTGGATTGTTGTTGCTATATTCAAGTAATATAGTCTGAATAAAATAGGCTGCAGTTTATTAGGGATAAGTACAAGTAGAAATAACCAGAAATATTTAACTGTACAAATCCCAGATATGGAGTTATTGACTACCTAAGAGTGCTGCACAGAAGAATTTCATGTGATTTGATGGATTAGAAACTGCCCAAGAGTTAATGCCATCCAAGCAAAAAAAGTGGGAAGAATGTAAGGATAAGAGATAGTCTGGAAGCCAAGTGGTGTGGTGGTTGTTCTCTGTGTTAGTGAGGTCTTATCTGAGGAAAGAGACCTAGGACTTGGTGTTGTTAATGACATGACTAAGCAACAGAAAGACTCTGGAGATCAGTGAACTCGGAAGTCTAGAAAACACAACTCACAAGCTGAAATTAACTGTTATCATGTACCCTCTTGGGTTTTTCTGGGTACAGTATAATACCTTCAGATTCATTAAAATCTGTTACAAGACAGCTGTTTAGGATTCATCACTTAATCATGTTACTTTGTGCCCTGGCATCTTTAGAATATCAGAATCTTAGTTCCTAACTCAGTTCCTAAGCTCTGTTAGCCTCCTTCACCTTTTACATTTACAGCCTCTTCTCCTCTGGCATGTGACTCTGTCATGCTACTGTCCTTTTTCTTGTCTTCTGTAAGTCATCCAACTTTTTCTTATGCTTTCAATATGAATGTCAAACTGTATACTTTAATTGTGTAGTTCTGGTCTTCACTGAAGTTACTGAAACATGAAAAATTGTGCTTTGAGCTGTGACGGAAACTGTGGTCATTTAGTCAGAAATGGAGATTTTTCTCTGCCCCTCTTTCCACAGAACTCAATTAAGTAAACAAATACATCCAAACCTATTTTAAAAAAATTTAGTCTTTATTTATATGAAATTTCTTTGGAAAATACATTAAAATAAGTTGTTACATATTTTATATGATCTACCCCCTAGTTATTAAGATTCCAGAAGTGCAAATTTCTCAGATTGAATTCTGTTTCCCCTTGAGCTCTGGTAAAATCTGTTTTATAATAGATTGTTTATTTAAGACACAAAATATTGTAATTTGAAATACAGCTTAAAATGTCCTTTTTCTTTGTTGGCTTTTCTTCCTTTCTTTCTTTTTAATCTGTGTTAACACAGGCCTTCAGTAATACTTAGTGGCAGGGACACTCCTAGGGTAGCTGTGCATTGTTCAAAGCATAGAACTTTGTCAGTTTTCGTTTCATTTTTGTTTCACTGAAACGTGTTTTTCCTGAACTTGCAAGAGGATGAGCAAGGGTTATCCTGGTTCATTTTTCTAATGTAGCAGTCAAAGTACAACTCCTGAGAAAGAAATATACACGTCTTTTGACTATCTCCTTATATTACCAAATTGTTATGCTTGCAATCTTCTGTTGACAGCCACCTCAGAACTTTTGAGAGCCTGACCAGAATGAAACACACTGTTCTCAGTCACACTAAACCATTAGTTCACCAAAATACATTAGAATTGCATTGACATTTTCTCTCATTGCTTTTGTATACTAATAGTGTACTTGTCTTTGTCCACTACTGTGCATCAAGCTGAACTTTACTTTGAGATTGTTTCACAAAGAATCCTAAGGGTAAAGCTTTCCAGGAAGTCAGGGATCTAGGTGTCCATTTCTAGTTTGAAATGCAAATTTCAAACAAATTAGTAACTGAAGTTCCCTTAGGCTCCTTTGAATCTCTCAGCCTGTATCTTTTTCTGAAGAGAGGCGTGGTGCAAGGTTCTGAATTAACCAGATGCTGAAGACTTCCTGCACATTCCTACACTTTGCTTTCTGAGTTATTTTTTTAATCCACACTAAATCTTTGGTTTTTACCTGAAAACTAATAGTGAAGTACTTTGTCAAAAGTACATTTTTTAAAGTGATTTTCTCCCAATTGATATCAATGACTATGACTTTGGTTTAGTATTGTTCATAGCTTTAAAATTGTTATCTTTCAACATGAGGGCTGATACTACTTGATAGTTTGTCAACTCTGCAATTTAAAGTCCCTCCAGAACACCTGAATGTATTTCTAAACACGTGTGATGATTTAACATTTCCTTTACTGTGCAGTTGTAGCAATGCAACTCACCATTACAGTCTTAACAAATCCATTTTATAGTTGCCTCCACCTTTCTATCATCTGGACGTTCAAGCTATTTCAGTTTGCCTTTGTACTATCACTGCAAGGTGAGAAACAAAATTCTAAAGAGCACAAGATGAGGAAGAGGGGAATATTTCAAAACATTCATAACTTTGCTACTAAGTGAATTATTCTGTGACTGACTTCTATGGGACTAAAATTAGACCAGTGTGAATGCTTCTAAAAATTTTCAACCTCAAGACTTGTCTTTAAGGGAAAATTATTGTAAGAAACCTGAGGTGTAAATTTTTAAACACTTCAGCTGCTGAGCTCTCACTCCCCATGTGGTTCATCTCGGAGTTTGAGGCGGTTGCTCTACTTCGAGAACATGTAATCAACATTCAAACTCCATCTCACTTTGTTATGGCATCACTGTTCTAGATGTGTTTGCTCCAGCCCCCACAGGAAAATGTGGAAACTGAACTCAGGTTCACTCAATCTCCACTCCAGTCACAACCACCATACCATCCTTACCACTTTTGCCTTCCAACATACCTGCACTGTAGTAGAATCTAAATTTTCCTAAGGTTTGATATGTTGTAACAAATGTTAAGTTCTGTGCTTGAACAGCTGTTCATGTTTCCAGTATATGTACATTTATCTGTTTGCAATAAACTTTTATAATCTACATTTATCAGCATCAGCTGCATTGCTTGTGAACCGAAGTAATTTAAATTCTTGACTCTGACTACATTATTTTCTATTACTGTCTATTCTTTATTTTTCTGTGTGCTGTATATGTGTGTATTTGCACAAATATAGAACCTAACTGGTCATTAAAATTATTAATAACATTGTGCTTATTTTTTGCTTTTCATAACTTCCATTGCTTTCTCCACTCCTTTCCTCTTTCACCACCAGCTTTGTGGTGCTTTTAGAAGTTGGTTACACGTTATAATTTAAAATACTTCACATTCAATTTCTCTCGCATACTTAAGAACACAGCAGATTTATGTTTTATCAAATAGGTTCAACTTCATTATTTATTTCTCCTGACATTTCTAAATTTCACTGAAATGTTCTTCTGAAACATTTTCAGATTGTAAATGACAATTATATCCATTTAATGTCAGGGGAAGTGGCATCATTTTACGGAATTTTTTGATGTGCTACTCTCTAATTTCTTACATAATTCTGGTAAGCTCCATGCTATAGTAATTGAGACTCTCACATTCAGTAACAGAACCTCTTCTCACACACTGACACTTCAGTGTTGTTTGATTGTAACATCTTGAGTCTGATCTGAACTGTTTATTATCTATAAAATCAGAGTAAGAGACTTTTTCTTTTGACTGTAATTCCCTTCAAGTCATCAGTACGTGTGACAGCTTTCCAAGAACATCCATGTCAGACCTTCCCCCCTGGACAGAAAGGTTGTGGAACAAATTTAACCCGCTCTTAATATTAATGACTTTTTTGCTTGAAATGCATTTAAATTGATAGATGCCATAAAGAAGAAGTGGGACACAAGTGTGAAAATATTTTAGCTATGAAATGGCAAGCTACAAATCTAAGATAAAAATTCAGCATTAAAAATGTAAAATACTATATGCAATTTATAGTTTCTTGAAGAAATATTGTCCTCCCTTGAGAGGAAAAGCTATAACCATTGCTTTAAAACAGAGCCGGCATCAATAACCGGTAGCTTACACTGCTTACTTGCATTACCTTTTTTAGCATGCTATAAACAGAAATAGCTATTCCATATTTTATAGTTACAAATTAAATTTAAAATCCAAATTTATTTTCCCCTGTGGGCACATATTTAAGGTAAGAGGACTGAACATTCATAATCAGAATGCAGAAAAAATACTTTATTGCTGCAGAATTAAACATGTTGTTGCTTTAAATAGAAGTATACTTTTCACAAACTGGACTGGGAGGAGATAGTATTATGACTGTGCTTTGCAAACCACTTTATCAATGACCAAAACAGTGACATACTAGAGGCTGAGAGCAGTAGGATGGGTACATTGTGATAAGTAATTCTGGGATTTCAGCAAAGATCCTCTTTCCCTAACTAGATTTCATGTTAATCTTTCTGAATTACTGCATGTTTTGTGAGGATGTTTGGGTTTTTTTAAATTTAAAGTTCTTCTGAAATGATGCAGGGTTTGGACATGTCATCAGCTGCAAATAGGCTGCATATGTTTCCCAGAGAATCATTACAAATACTTGAGTATGTTTCTTCCGTCCTGCTGAGTTAGAAAATTATGGTATCAGTGTCTGAGAAAAGACAACCTTCAGTGGAGTTCTCAGCCCTCCTAGAGATACAAAAGTTTCAGATACTCATTGTCTTTAAAAATTACACCATCATTTATGAAGGGAATTAAAATTCTGTAGTCTTACATTCAGTGCTATCCAATCCATTTTATTAATAAAGTACTATTCACTGTGAGTAATGGCAGCAGAATGTCTTTCTGATTATATGTGGTTTTAGGCAGTCTGATCTGAAAATGTTAGTTTGGTGCTTCACTTTCTGGTTTTTCTATGAATCTCAGTGAACTCAAAAATTAACTGGTCTTCAGATGTTGACATTTGTTCTTCAGAAGACTTAAAGTAACTGCTAAGCTACTGATAAAAGATGCTACAGAAAACCTGCTGAAAACACTTCTAACACTCCAGAAAAACTTAGAATGCATTGAAAAGGGAAAAATTTGTGTACTCAGAAGTAAAATGTACAGTAATATATTTTTTTTAAGTTCACCACACATAGGAGCTGCTGAGTGTGCTTATGGGGCAAGAGAAATGAGGACCAGGATGCACAAGATGTATATTTTATGTTTAGAAGCATCACATACAAACACCTACATCCTTGCTTTAGGTAACAGTGCTTTAGAGGTAATAGAGAAAGGTAAAGAAGAAATAAGGACTGATCCTGTTCTTTTTTAAACTTCCTGAAGAAGTATTAAATGGTCTAGAACAGTATGGAATATGTAAGCTATAGAGGTAGAAGACAATTGTGACTAGACAATGGCGGTAATAGGTCACAAAATCAATCACCTCCTCCTGAAGGCCTTGTGCCATTCTGAAACTGAAATAACATAATTCTGTGGGGGGTTTTTTTGTCATTTATTTGGGAGGGAAGGAGGCAGAGAGGGAGCGGGAGAATGCAGGATAATGGAGGAAACTTCTGCCTTTGTGCCATGTTAAAGTATTGCTCCCTGGGGAAATGTCCAGTTGTGGCAATATAAGACCAGTCTGCTGTCATACTGCATCTTTCTGAGTAGCTGAGATCAGGAGTTTACAGTCAGTTAAAGTACATGTGCTGTACAGCCTACCCACTGGTAAGAGAATGACTTTGAACAGTCTAATGCTTTATTGCTCTAATTAATATGCAGTTAATTATGGAAATATATCAGAGCCCTTCCCTATTTCTGCATCTTTTTGGTCAGTTCCATGCATTCGTAGCACCTTGCCAACAACTGGAATAGTAGTAACACCATTCAGATTTAAGGGGAAAAATATTAAAAGGTCCTTATAAGATGTCTAGGTGCAAAAGATATTTTCCAAATTGATTCTACAATTTCAAATGAAAAAGTACTAATTATAAATTTTATCATCATAGTGAGCAAACACAATATTTGAATCTGGGAGAGAATATTGGCATGCTCCGATTCAGTCTCTGACTATATCTATTGTGGCTCCCCCTAGTCAGTTTTTAATGTGACAGACCCTTACTATTTGTCATAAGTCTCACAAATTTGAAGTCTTAAAGTCCAGATCCTCAATATGTGTGATGGCTCCTAAATAAAATTTTATCTTAAAGACCTAGATGAAAATTGACGGACAGAGCTTAAAGGCCCCAAAGAATTGCTGTAGACGCTCTCAGCCATCAAAGGGCCTTTCTGAAAAGTTGTAACTGATTTGAAGCAGCATTAAATGAATAGTGCAGAAGGCTTATTTGGGTGCAAAGTAGCACTGAGCTGTGGGGGTGAAGCGATGCTTCATGGTGGGGAGCATGTTCTGCTTGAATTAACCATGCTGTTTGATGCAGTGGTACTGCAAGTATTTTTCTCCTGGCTTTTCAGGTTTAGAGCACAACCACAGAAAGTGTTTTTGTGGGGATGCCTTAAAGGTGTAGATGCAAAGATTGTTTTAGCACAGGGAAGTTGTCGTAATAACTGGCTGGCCTAGGGGAAAGAGGAGAGCTTTGCTTTCTGATGAAGTTTGAGACTTTTTGACATATGTTCGTATATCTTTAGTATTTTGACTTTGGTTGGACTACTGACATGCTTACGGGTTCAGCTGTGCATCAGAGTTTGAAAGATTGGGACTGCAGAGTTTTTCTAAGTTCTGTCTTTCCTGACTAAGAAGTTCAGAAGACCGTCAGATAGGATCCCTACTAAATCTTAATACTTGAGGTTAATACTTAAGCATAAGAAGTGTTTGGTATTAGCTGTCCGCTCTCAGACTTTTCAGAGCGGTGAGTATTCTCTTACTGTATTTTAACATACTACTTTGGCAGTGGGAGTAGGTCTGGTAAGGAGCAAAGGATCTCATTTCTGCTTTTCTATGATACCCAGAAAACAAGCTGTATTTAACTTACTCTGTGTTTTCAGACTGTCATCATTGAGTTTCAATTCAAGAAGAGTGTTATCTGTTTGTTTATTTTCTAATGTTTTTGGCTGTTCTGTATTATGATATTATATTTAACTTCTTTGTTAGCAAGGATTTGCTTACCAGTGTAAGAAAGACAGAGTTTTGCCTTCTTAATACTTTCTGATTAACCAGTTTCAAGAATTGCTAGGCAGTTGCTTTCTGTGGTCTCTGACTTCAAGTTCTGCATATTTATTTACTTTGAAGAAAGCTAGACTATGAGGCCATTTTTGTATAATTTTTGGATTCTTTGATCCCCAAAGTCTCTCAGCATACCTAAACTCAGTGTGGACAGGACATGTTTCTTACTTTTGCAAATCCTATTTCATCAAACATTCATAGTCACTCAGGCCTTTTGTCTCTGAACCTTATCTTGATCTTGTCTCTTATCAGGGCCTATTCCAGTTCACAAAATTTCAAATTAGATTTTAAGCCTTAAATTGTCTACATCACCTAATGTTTTCAGCTTCTGTATATTCCTTCACATACCCTGTTTTATAGTCTTTAAAAAAAAATAAAATTGCTTCTGAGCTGTTTTGTATTTTTCTCTTCAGTATTTTTCACAATCCTGAGTTAACTAAAAACTATTTAGAATATCACATACTTAAGAAGTAGCTGTAGCCAGAAAAATAAATATGCCCTTTGGTTGCACACGGTAATGAAGTACTTCTTAAACTTTGTTAAGTCATCCTTTACAAGGCCAGATAATTTCAACTCTGATGGGCCTTTCAGCTGCTTTGTTTTATTGTGGGTGAATTCTCCGCTTGCTTTATGCCTGTGCTTTTCAGGATGTTCCTGAGCCAAGAAGATGGTTCCTTCTCTTAGTGTCTGAATTTGACATTAGAAGTTATACAAGACCCAATACATCAATTCTTATCAGTCAGCGTCCTATAACTACTTCCCAGAGACTAATGCCAGAGCCTTGAAAAAGTTCTCTGAACAAGTACTATAAACATAAAGTAAGATACTGGCATTGGCTCAGCAGTCTTGGCTGAAGTGCTTAACCATGGGAGAGCATTCAAAGTGTGGACAAAAGAGTGTGCTTGTCTGCAGGATGCTTCGTGGCATCTCTCCCTGGCCAGCTCCTCACATGTCACTCCTGGCTGTCTTAGGTAGCTCCCCATGCAGCTGCCAATGTCTGATGAGCTCTGCCTGGAGTGC
This sequence comes from Brachypteracias leptosomus, assembly GCA_013401335.1. Lineage (NCBI taxonomy): Eukaryota > Metazoa > Chordata > Aves > Coraciiformes > Brachypteraciidae > Brachypteracias > Brachypteracias leptosomus. Next base: position 147,909 of record VYZX01019458.1, read on the forward strand.
TCTCGCTCTGCATTAGGGCAGCACTGGAAACTTAAGGTATAATATTGACAAGTTCTGCCCAGAAAACCCTCTCGTGTGAGACAAGGCTTCCCTTTTTAGAGTCCTTGAAATTGTAAAGCTTTAGAATCCCCACCAGTTCAGATTAGCAGGGGTTTGTGCTTTTGTGGGGTTATTTTTCATGCCAGGAAGCTGTGCTCTTCACAAGAGAGCGTAACAGGTTCTGGGGTCACCTATTTGACACGGATGTCCTGTAGGAATTTGCTGGTTTGTACAACAGAGAGCCAGCCTGTCCTTGTCCCTATCAAATGTTTCTGTTGCCATCTCTGACCCGCTGAGGAATCTTTTCCTTTGAAAGGCAAGTCTCCATAAATCCTCTGCAGCAAATTCCGATTTTAATTCCTAAACATCGGTGAGTATTAGGGTGTAATTTGTGACAGTGAGTATGAGCATATGAATAATAATTAATTATACCTGAGGTAGAGAGGTTGAAGTTTTACCATAGTAAGATCTGTAGAAATAAACACAAAAGCTAGGTACCAGCCGCACACTGTTACTTCTTGCACCATTATTATAGAGTTACTGCTAATTTGGCTGAAGACCTGGCATGGCCTCTTTGTTACTTAAACTTACATTAGTCCTGGAGCATAGTTAACAATTAAAGGTGTAAGTTTAATTCAACAAAATTATAATAAGATTCCATTTGAAATATGCTGATCTGATATGTAGAGTGATTAGATATATAACATTGGCCTTGTCATGTGTATTAATCTGGCCACTATCCATGCTTTACATCTTAATAGGAACAGAATTTGTTTTTTCTGTTTAGAGATGTGCTTAGAAGGTACCTGGCTTTATGGACTAAACATATTAAGGGCCTTTATGAAATTTTAATTCAGTAACTTCTATGTGGATGGTTCAGGTATGATCTTTTTCAAAGATACCATAAAATACAAGCGTGTAGGTTACAGCTGTAAGTGGTTTCTTTAGCTCAGAAATATAGTAGTGTATTTATACTGTATGTATTACCATCTATAAGGTACTGCTCTGTATTTGCAGTCATATTATCATCAGACAATTTTCTATCTTGAGTTATCAGAAAAGGGAATTAGAAAATATGACGCTAGCCTTGGGGAAGCAAACTTTTTTCAAAACTCCTATCTGCTAATATCACCTGCCGATGATTTAATGTGTTTATAGTTTATGCTAACCTTCTTAGCTTTCCTTTTTATCCATTCCAGTCTGTGTACCTGGTAGAAGGGAAGCCTGCAGCCAATTGCTGTTACTTTGCAGCTCCTATCTTTGCTCACCAAATAGCTATTTTATTTTTTATTCCTATAAGGTAGGAACTGCTAGCTGTTACAGAACTTCAATCTCATTAGAAAAGGTTCATCCAAATAAAGTCACTGCTGATATTAGGACTTTTAAATGTTAGTATTATTGTCTGTCTTTGGGATAACATTTCTTTTATATTGACACTTTTAGACACTTTAATTTCCAGAAGAGTTATTATAAATGACAGCAAGACAGCATTTCAGGAGAGTCTGTGGACTCATGCTTTTTTAGGTAGTGCCTCATTTAAGAATTCTTAGTAGTTCATCCTATTAAAAATATGCACCTATTTCTAATTGATTTCATTCAACATAAACCTAAAGTAATGGCATTGCTTGTAATAAAATTAAGGTGTACTCACAATTGTTTCTATGTAGGAAACTTTTTGAAAATTTTAAATATCTTTCACACTTGGAAATGTGCTCTCCTTGTCTCCTGAACTCAGTCGAGGCATATCTGACCTGTGTGGCTAGAAATAGCTCAATTTCGTTTCTTTTCACTTCGTAATAAAAAAGATACTTTTTTGTTCAACCATTGGACATGTGCCAAGTATTCTTAAAAGTACTTTACTTCAGAAATGATTCTAGAAGGCAGAATTAAGGTCTTTTGATGGTTTTGATGTACTTCTAACATCTAATGATTAAAATTAAGTCCTGAGTTCATACTTGGATAAGAGATATGAGTGGCTGCCATGAAATGGCACAAATTTGAAATTGGAAGGCAAATTGGAAGCCCTGGGGTTTTTATTCTTGGTTGGACTGTAAACCTGTTATATAACCTTGAGCAGATCACATTAACCTGGACTTTCCAAAACATTTGTACTCTTGAACTGGATCTACAAGTTAATCAGTTGCAATATCCTGTAAGGTGAGAAAGATGTCTTAATAGGGTGCAGACAGTTCATTAACATGAAGTGCTGTGAAATTCTCCAATGAAAAGCATTACAGGCAGTGGAAAGTATTATTAGGAATTAATATTATAAATCAGTAATAGTGAAATAGTTAGGTTTACCCTATGATGTTGTACTTTACCCTGAAGCAAGATAAATCATAAGCTGCTTAGAAGTTTTTTGTACAATAGAGTGCAGCAGTTAGGGGCCTTTAGAACATTTCTGCAATATTAAAATGATTTCTCAGACAGCACATTAGCTTCTTCAGTTAGTCTGAGGTTTTAAAAAAGTAAAACAAACAAAAGCCCAAGATATTATTTATTTAATTAGTCCCCTCTACAGCATTAATTTCTTTCTCAACTTCATTTCTGCTTAATAAGTATCATATCTGTTGATGTTCCTTATGTTACTAAGCAACACCACCACTATGAAATAATAGGGAAAAAAACATGTAATAAAGCACTATAATTCTGATCATGTATCATGGGGTTAATTTCTTAGCAATACTCTGAGATTCAAAGACTGTGCAGTGTGGCAATGTAAAATATATGTTTTCATTATAAAAAGCAGTTCATATCTTCTAAAATGTGCATTTAATTGCTTAAAGGCAGAAAAGCAACACAAAAATATTCAAATAACATTCCAATTATATTTGATAAATCATCTTTAAGACCCTTACATTTATGTAGCAATTATAATCTAACCACAGGATCTAACATCTTAGATCTTCATCAAAGTCAATCAAATATTGTAGGCTGAAGCTGGAATGTTGTCCTGATGGAATTGCTCCCAAAGGCAATTTTGATCTATTTAGGCACCAGTTTTATGGCACACTCTGAATTTGATTATTTCCAGACATATTTCCTGCGTAAGGTTTTGCTCTAGCAATGACTGTAAGAGATTTTCACTATACAAAACGACTAATCAATTGCAAACTGGTTAAACTAACATAATTGTTTTCAAAAATGCTACTAATACTTTCGTGGCTAGAAAATGCAGAATCTCTCTGTTACTTGCTTTCTAAGTGTTTTATAGAGACCTGCTGATTTCAGATGGTAAATTAAACAGACTCTCATTGACATCACACAAGCCTGAGAATATTTTGGAAGACAAATCTTTCCTTAGTTCTAAGTATGAAATTCTCATTCAGCTTCCAGGCATCTTTGAATGACAGTATTTACACTTGATTCTTAGGTGCATGACGCCNTTAGGTGCATGACGCCAGGTAACTATCAGTTAATTAGGGGTAAAACAATATTAGTGTGTTGGGATATTTTAAAAATAAAATTAAATAAGTGAATATGAGCATTTCTTCATCTGTAGTCAGATCTAGGAAGAACACAACTCTATCTATACTACTGCAGCGTCCACAGTCTCAAATACTTTTCTGTATTTTCTTACGCTGCTTTTAGGTTTTTTTCAGAGAAATGCCACCTTCTCGCTCCTTCTGTTTTTTGTTTAAACTATTAACCTAGATAGTCTCAAGAATGCTTCTCAAAAACTCTATAAATAATTTTCTTTCTGATTAAATGAAGTTGCCTAAAATATCTGTCAA
>VYZX01019459.1:0-10401 GCA_013401335.1 Brachypteracias leptosomus
CCTTAAACCACAACAATTTTATAAACATGGTTTTTTATGTTTTGCACATGAACCTAAGATCAAAAATTATACAGGGAAGGTAAGTCACATTTCTAAGCGATAGTTTGATTTTGAGATTGAAGAAAAAATATAATCTTTAAAAGTAATAGAGATAAAATGCCTTTATACTTTTCAAAAACCCAAAAAAAGAGATAGTTTTGATTGCTTATTCAGGAAGTGAAAGAAATACATTATAAAAGATAAAACATTAATGCTTTATTGTCTTTTTATGGAAACATCCAATTACTAATGCCTTACTTTTGAATATTGCAGAGAAAATGTGATGTGCTTTTACTGTTTTACTTCAAGTGCAAACTTCAGTTTACAATATCTAAATAAAAAGCAAAGATAAAAGATTTTATGCTCTTTCATATGTTTTAACCAATCAAGTAGTGACATACAACTAAGAGTGAGATACTAGACTTAATATAAAATGTTTGGCAAAATTTCATAGGTTTTGAAGGAGAAATTATAGATACATATAAAAAAAAAAAGTGATATACAACATGAAAAATAGTCCTGTAAAAAAGCTAGATATAATAGAAAACTAAGCACAATCTGGATTCAGTTAATGATAATGAATGTAAATCAGTATGATGGTGTTGATAGATCAACTTCTTCTGGCAACAAATAGGCATAATTTTTTATATACAAGATCACTCTCTAATGATTCAGCAATATTAGCCATCGGATATCCTGTATTCATTTGAGAGAGGAAGTAAAGGACCAGGACAGCGTGGGTCGCAGTCAGAGTAGGGAAGACAGCCCCATGGAGGTGAAGCAGCTCTTCCCTGGCACCAGGTTTTCCTTGTCTTGAATGACCATGCAAGGAGCCAGAAAGGGAGAGACAATTGTTTCAATGACACATATGCTGCAAAGGAAGATTCCAGAACACNAGTGAACTTCAGTCATTGTCCTGGCTGCCCAGGACGTGACAGTCTCCGGCACAGGCCATGCAGTCAGGATAGCTTCAGGTGGGCAGATTGTTGTGTATTACTCACTTTATCTATTGTTTCATTACTATTATTGTTGTTATTGTTGATACTTCTCCTTTTGTGTTGTTCTNAATAGCACATGACAGCCCATCGACCTGTTTCCAAGGAGATTCTAGAGATACCGACTGCACATGACATCCCACTGATCCATTTCCAGGAAGATTCTGGAAGCACAGACTGCACATGACATCTAATTAACATAAGGGTCCAAACACTCACATGGAGGAGGAGCAAGGCTGCCTCTATAAGAACATGAATCAGAGCCCCAGGTGGTGCCCCCAGGAACTGGACANAGGACAAAAAAGGATTGAGATCATGACAAAATCTGACCAAAACATGTTAAACCATTTTTGTTATACTTACTTTTTATATTAGGTAAATAGTACATGGTCACAATGTTGGTCCATTTATTTGCATGGTGGTGTTCTATCAGTCCTTAGGTACTCTGTGTGTTCCCTGCAGTGTTGTTTATACCAAATGGGAAATGGACCAGGACTATCATGTTGCTGTATTGGATGTTATCAACTTATGATATGATTTTATCACTGGTCATGAGGTTAAGCTGGTATCTGTATGTGGCCTTATTGTTTATTAGCAGTCTCACCCAATCTATGGGTGAGACATGGGAGTAGCTTTTGAGAATTTTGACTATCCTTGGGATGTGCATGCCAGCATGCTCTCAGTGCTATGTCTTCTGAATGTCTGCTTTGGTCTTGTTTAGGGTTATATGATTCTTTTCCAATAATATCTCCCAGAGGTTTGCCCCAAGGCTAGGTAGTGATGAGTGGCAGAGTATGCGGGAGAGTATGGGCAAGTACTTAGGCCTAGAACCTCCAGTATTCAGGAATTTCACCCCTGAACAAGTGTAGAATCACAATAAACTAGTAAAGTATTCAGAAAAAGTATGCCTCACAATTCCTGAGAGACAGAAATCACTGCAATGACACCTACTGAATCATTTTCAACACTATTCATTGTCCTCAAGGGGAAGATAAGGTCTCTGGACCTAAAACCTGACCAACTGTTACTGCAGCTGAGCCAGAGAACCAACCCGTGCTGGTATCAGTCACCCCTATACAGAAAAAGAAATACACAAAAAAATCCGTTCATTTAATGAGGGATGAAGATGAACCAGGGTCATCAGAAGAACAGGAGGTGAGCTGTGAGATATGTGAAAGGATTTCAGCCATCTTCTGGGCAAACAGATTATCACCTGGCTGCTCTGTTACTGGGAAAATGGGGCTGGTATTTCGGAATTAGAGTTGAAGGAATCCAAACAGCTGGGATCCCTGTCTAGGAAAGGTGGTACTGACAAGGCAATTGGAACACAAACAGAAGCCTTGCAGTATTCCTTAGCAAAAAATTTATTTCCTAAAGATTAGGCAACTTTATGCTATGAGTCTTTAAGAAGCATAGGCTGGAATAAACAGCTCAAATCCATCCAGAGGTATGGCATATCACACCTAAATTTGAATCCTGGGGAGAGATCTGAAGAAGACCTTAGATCCCTCTCACAGGATTTAAGTGAATCTCAAAAAAAACCAAATTCAAACTTGCAGTTTAAATGTTCATTACAGCCTAACACTAAAACTAAAGTCTTTACAGAGGCACTTGGATTTCTAAGCTATGCATCTGCAGCTTTAAGCTATGGTACAGGATACAAGGTACCCCTGCATCTTTCACAACAATTTTAAGCCACTGCAGGTACGCTGCAGCATCTCAAGTGTCATTAGGCATCTGTTATTGGGAATTTGAATGAAGTCTTACCTCTCTATTGTGCATTCTGGGATGTTAATCGTATACATGATGAGAAGACATCTATGTATAGAAATCCACTTAGAGAAAAATTCACATTTTTGCCCTAGCCTAATTCCCCAACTGGTATTATAATTTCTAGTAACTGTAATGTTTCTAGACTTTACTTCAGGCCTTGATTTGTCCCTGTATTTAAGCTGAAATTCAGGTATAGATTGTAGCTGATTCCTACATCATGGCTAGAGAAAAAACATGAACTTACTAAATTTCTTAATATGGGCCATAGCATATCAATGTGGAAGACACAAACAAATGAATGTCCATAAATGTTCAGCCTCTGTCTGCCACTGTAACTCTTACAGTGACTAAAGGCAGCAAATGAGCTTAGAGGGTAATTTTTCCTAGAATGCTCAGTCTTGTACAGTACAAAATTTAATTAACTATATAAGCAGCTGAACTACAAGTCATGATACTTACAGTTTTCCAATAAGCATGGTAAATGACGGCTAAGTTGAATTTAGGTATTTTAAGTCTTTTAATTATTATAGGAGGAAAAAATACCAAATACCATAGAGGTTCTCAAATGTAGATAAAATGTTTTTGTGAGGAAAAGAAATGGATACAGCTGACTTACAGGATTTCATTTACTCCAAGAGAGAATCGTACCTAATATCCTATATAGTCACTGATAAGAAAGTGTTTGTAATCAGAGTTCTCATTTGAACCTAAATAATCATAAGGAAATTCTTAGTGCTTTCTTTTTGTTGTCTTTCCAACTCCATTTTTCTCTACAATATAATAATCATATTCATCTGCAGAAGTTCATATATAAAATATGTGATGACAAAAAAGGTTGTCTATAGTGTTCTCAGCAGAGTTTTTACTGGAAACTCAAAGAATGAAGTCGGTGCCATGATTTCTAAATACATGCAAAAACTTTTGAGATAATTTTAGTTGTGTTGTGTAACAAACTGAAAAGGAAGCTTTCCCTGCAATACACATACCCACAAATTGAATGAGATTTATAGAAAAACTCAGGTTGAAATGTTAGGGATATTTTAGGACCTTTCCCAGGAAGAGCTAATTGCTTCTCCTCATTGATTGTAATAGATTGAGACATGTTCCACTCAGACATTGAAAGGAACCAGCATTTTATGTAAATTACATGTCTTTATTATTCATCTACACTGAAGTACATACACTAAAAGACAGCAGTGAGAAAGCAAGATTTTTCTGCAATTTTTATGGTAACTCTCTATACCTGTTATATTTTTGCAAGCTGCTGAAGCTCACTTTCCCTTCACAACATCTTCAGTCATCTGTCTTCAAGTACTTGATGTGTATTTTACTTCAGTGTGTATTATATTCTGAAACATGTTTTCAAATATTACACATAACAGTGTCATTCGGTGCTTGAATTTGTGAGCCCTAGTTTGTAATCTAAGGAACACTGCCAGAAGGCAGCAATACAATAGATTTGTCTTTTCTTCTTCCAGGAAGACTTGGTGCCCTAAGATGATTAGTAGCAAGGACTGTAGAATTTGAAAGTGCGTTCCTCCTCTGAAAAATGTCCAGAAATCATGTTTTACTTTTTCCATTTCTCATGCCCATGGCAAATTTCTGTGCTGGACTTACAAATGAAGTTTTGTTTTCAAACTGGTGGCTCTGAAAAGTTAGACAGCATTTTTTTTTTTATTATTCCACCTGCCTCCTTGCCCTGTCCAGCAATAAGCATATTGAAACCCAAAGTGGACCATAGATACAGCTGTGCAACCCTTCATCCTCAAACTATGATCCTAATGATAGTGAGCAGCCACACTGCCTTCCATTGCCTTTCTCAGATGTAACTAAGAGGAATTTATTAAGGTATTATGTAATGATGGATAAGCTGTAATAAGAGACCCTATAGCTCATATGTTCTTAGGTGTGGTGGCTTTACAGGGTTGATGCATGAAATTTCATCATTGTATTGACTTTGTCAATTGAAATTGATTGTTGAGTAGAATTTACCAGTCTTTCATGGATTTTATAGCCGATGGGTAAACATTACTTTTGTTGTAAATTATTTTCCTCTAAAACTCCTAGTAAATTTTTTCTTTGTTTCTTTTCATGCTGTAACACCTAGGTACATTCATGGGTTTTAGCACTATCCTAACTTCCCCATTCAAGGAAATGAAACTGCAATACATTTGTCAAGTTAATTGTGAAAGAAAGGGGTTTGAGTTCTGATAATAAACACTATGATGCATATAAGTGCATTTAAATGGCACATTTCAACCTGATGGGTGTCCAATTATTCTGTGCCTCATCCTCACCTCACTCCTACTAGTGTAGTAAATAGTCACTTCACTGAAATAACCAGTGTTACATCAGTGAAAATCTAACGTAAGCATAGATCTTTTACTAATAGTAATACATTAAATCTTCTAAAGTTATTATTTTTCTTTCTACTGATGCATATGATACAAGCACTTTTCTGCAGATCACAAAATGAGTAGGTGGCAAATACTAATTCAAAAATATTAACAGTTGTTTGAGAAAGTTAGTTTCTCAAGTTGCATGAAAATAGCATCCTGAAAGGATTTGATAAATCATATGATTCTTGTTTTAAACTGTGTGCATGCTTCATAATATCTGGCACATCTAATAATTTTTTTATTACTTCAGCTTATTACTAGCTGTTGAATAGCAATTTTTTTAAATAAAATGAGCAGCTAATATAATATTCAGGCATATTATGTTTATTTTAATAAATGTACTGCACCCAAAACAAACATAATAAGTAAACTTATTTCGCAATTATTTGTACTTTCAACTACGTGAAAATACATAAGAAATAGTGGAAATATAATATTGGTACATACACAACCTGAAGATAATCAATGATATAATGCTTACCAGGCAGTTTTGCTATACTAATTGACATTCATTAATTGCAAAATTCAACTTCATGTATCCTAACTTGTAGCTGAGATTAATAAGTAAACAAAATTACCATATATTTTTTGGTGCCAAAACTGAGTAACTGGTATATGAATGGTCACCTAAAAACCTAGAAAATCCACTAACTATAAAGTTAAGGGAGTCACTACTCTGCTAGACATATTCTTTACTAAGACTACTTTTTCTTCAAAAATGTATATGCAATTGTTGTGTTATTTATAAACATTCCTCAATTGCATTAACAAAGTTAGGACATTTTCTTACTTTGTGTCTTTCACAATCACAGTAAGGCCTCTTAAATCCTAAGCAATGTGGATCATGTTACAGTATGTCACATCATGTACTTAAAAATGAATGCATTCAGATTGATGTAACACAATATGACATGATACATAAGGTCATAAGTGCGGTGATTTTAAAGATTTTTACTTCCTTGCTTTAAACAAAATACACCTGACATTATTTTAATTACTTTTCAATAAGATGATCATCTTAACATTTTGAGTAAGTAGGGTTTATAACATACTTCAGATTTTAAATTAATTTAAATTGGAAAAAAAAAAAAAAGCCAATTGTTGTAATATCTGGTAACTAATATTTGTCTAAGTTAATTATCAATATTGTTGAATTGGTAACAAGGCAGTTTTTCCCATCCTTTAAAATTTAATATATTAAAAAATGAATTCCACACATTTTCACTTAACAACGAAGATTTTAATTAGAAGAAGAACAGCTGGTTCCCCTCTCCCTTCTTAAAACACCAGAGATATTTCTTCTAACATATAATGTCAATATATTAGTAAGGTTATATTTTGACAAAATTCTTACCTCTAAAAAAAAAATAAGTACAGCTACAAATCAACAGCACCTGCAGAATTATATAAAGTAGCAAAATAAGATATATCTATAACTCTATCCTCAGCCAGCACTACACTATCAATGGAAACAGCTTGACTGTAAAAAGAAATAGCCTTAGTCATAACAGAAATAGGAACTTGGGTAGACATCGCTACTGCTGCTGCTTCTGTCCTTTTTGCTTTGTTTCCCGAATAAAGGAACCACTTACTGTGGTAACATATCACAGAATGGTAGGAGTTGGAAGGAACTTCTGGAGATCATCTAGTCCAACCACCCTGTCAAAGCGGGTTCACCTAGGGCACATTACACAGGAACACATCCAGATGGGTTTTGAAAGTCTCCTGGGAAGGAGATTTCACAATCTCTCTGAGCAACCAGTTCCAGTGCTCCATCACCCTCGCAATAAAGAAAATTTTCTTACATTGACATGGAATTTCCTCGGTTCCAAGTAGTGCTTGTTTCTGCTTGTCCTGTCACTGGGCACCACTGAAAAGAGACTAGCCCCATCCTCTTGGCCCATGCCCTTTAGCTATTTTTAAGCATTGGTAAGATCCCCTCATACACAGCGCTCCAGATGCAGCCTCACCAGGGTGGAGCAGATGGGATGGAGAACCTCCCTCATCTTATTGGAAACATTTTTCTTAATGCAACCCAGGATACCATTGGCTTTCTTGGTCAAAAGAGCATATCACTGGCTCACATGCAACTTATTGTCCACCAGGCCCCCAAGATCCTTCTCTACAGAGCTGCTTTCCAGCAGGTCAACCTCTAAGCTGTACTGGTGCATGGGGTTATTCCTCCTCAGGTGAAACACCCTACATTTGCCCTTGTTGAACTCCATTAGGTTGCTCTCTGCCCAACCCTCCAGTCTATCCAGGTCTTGCTTAATGGCAGCACAGCCTTCTGGTGTGTCAGCCACTCCTCCCAGTTTTTCATCATTGTGCTACTAGCTCTTTTCTTCCTCAGGCCAACACCAAACTCAGCAACATCCCCTCAGAACACTATCTTTTATTCTTTATCTGTTTGCTCTTCTCCAAGCTACCCCCAACAGGAACTCTCTTCCAACCAATCAGCTCCTTGTTACTTCTCTCAAACTAGTCGGTTCCTGGTTAACATAGCTCTAGCTTAGCCCACCACCCCAACTATGATCACCTGGGTGAAGGTGGGGCCTCACACAGAGGGGTCAGGTTCTGCATCTGGGGCGTTGGAGAACTACTTGGGGAACAAAACATGTTGCTAGTCTGTGACTCATCCATAGGTCAATTCCAACTCAGGGGTCATAACCCAGTCCCCAGCATTTCAATCATCAGCAAATCTGCTGAGGTTACACTCTATCCCTTCATCCAGATCATTGATGAATATATTGGACAAGACTGGAACCAATGCTGACCCCTGGGGAAGACCACTGGACTCTGCACCACTGATCACAACCCTCTGATCTCTATTGTTCAACCAGTTCTCAAGCCATCTCATGGTCCACTCATCTAACTCACACTTCCTAAGCTTCCCTATGAGGATGTTATGGGAGACAATGTCAAAAGCCTTGCTGAAGTCAAGTTAGACAACATCCACTGATCTCCCTTCATCTAACCAACTAATCACACCATCATAGAAGACTGTCAGACTAGTTAAGCATGATTTCCCCCTTTGATGAATTCATGCTGACTACTACTGATAACTTTATCTCCCTCTATGTGTTGGAGATGACTTCCAGAATGAGCTGTTCTGATCAGGTGAGGCTGACTGGTCTCTAATTTCCTGTGTCTTCCTTCTTGCTCTTTTTGAAGACTGGAGTGACATTGGCTTTCCTCCAGGCCTCAGACACCTCTCCTTTCTTCCATGATCTTTCAAAAGTAATGGAGAGTAGCATAGCAACAACATTAGCCAGCTACCTCAACACTTGTGGGTGGATTCCATCTGGGCCCATGGATTTGTGAGTGTTCAGTTTGCCTAAGCGATATCTAACTGTAGTGGCTCTGTCTGAGCTGATTTTCCCCATACAGCCTTCATGCTGCAGTACTGGGAGCCAGACAATGTTGATAACACACCCATGTTATGTCTAGCTGTGAGTGCTCACACAACACCGAAGGTACGGGGGGGCAAGATCTGGGAGGGGATACGACCCGGACAGCTGACCCGAGCTGACCAATAGGATATTCCATACCATATGACGTCAGCTCAACTATAAAGGGAGGAGGACGGGGGGTTTTGGGGGAAGACGTTTGTCCTCCGAGCAACCGGTACGCGTTCTGGAGCCCTGCTTCCCGGGACAGGCCCAACACCACCTGCGGATGGGAAGCAGAGAGTAACAGCTTTGCTTGCTTTTGCTTCGTGCGCGCGCGTCCTTGCTTTCTCTGCTGTTTATTAAAACTGCTTTTTATCATAACCCACGGGTTCTTCTTTTCCATCTTACTTTCTCCCCTCTTGCCTTGCTGATGGAGGTTTGTGTGGGGAGGAGTGNTGGGAAGGAGATTTCACAATCTCTCTGAGCAACCAGTTCCAGTGCTCCATCACCCTCGCAATAAAGAAAATTTTCTTACATTGACATGGAATTTCCTCGGTTCCAAGTAGTGCTTGTTTCTGCTTGTCCTGTCACTGGGCACCACTGAAAAGAGACTAGCCCCATCCTCTTGGCCCATGCCCTTTAGCTATTTTTAAGCATTGGTAAGATCCCCTCATACACAGCGCTCCAGATGCAGCCTCACCAGGGTGGAGCAGATGGGATGGAGAACCTCCCTCATCTTATTGGAAACATTTTTCTTAATGCAACCCAGGATACCATTGGCTTTCTTGGTCAAAAGAGCATATCACTGGCTCACATGCAACTTATTGTCCACCAGGACCCCAAGATCCTTCTCTACAGAGCTGCTTTCCAGCAGGTCAACCTCTAAGCTGTACTGGTGCATGGGGTTATTCCTCCTCAGGTGAAACACCCTACATTTGCCCTTGTTGAACTCCATTAGGTTGCTCTCTGCCCAACCCTCCAGTCTATCCAGGTCTTGCTTAATGGCAGCACAGCCTTCTGGTGTGTCAGCCACTCCTCCCAGTTTTTCATCATTGTGCTACTAGCTCTTTTCTTCCTCAGGCCAACACCAAACTCAGCAACATCCCCTCAGAACACTATCTTTTATTCTTTATCTGTTTGCTCTTCTCCAAGCTACCCCCAACAGGAACTCTCTTCCAACCAATCAGCTCCTTGTTACTTCTCTCAAACTAGTCGGTTCCTGGTTAACATAGCTCTAGCTTAGCCCACCACCCCAACTATGATCACCTGGGTGAAGGTGGGGCCTCACACAGAGGGGTCAGGTTCTGCATCTGGGTCGTTGGAGAACTACTTGGGGAACAAAACATGTTGCTAGTCTGTGACTCATCCATAGGTCAATTCCAACTCAGGGGTCATAACCCAGTCCCCAGCATTTCAATCATCAGCAAATCTGCTGAGGTTACACTCTATCCCTTCATCCAGATCATTGATGAATATATTGGACAAGACTGGAACCAATGCTGACCCCTGGGGAAGACCACTGGACTCTGCACCACTGATCACAACCCTCTGATCTCTATTGTTCAACCAGTTCTCAAGCCATCTCATGGTCCACTCATCTAACTCACACTTCCTAAGCTTCCCTATGAGGATGTTATGGGAGACAATGTCAAAAGCCTTGCTGAAGTCAAGTTAGACAACATCCACTGATCTCCCTTCATCTAACCAACTAATCACACCATCATAGAAGACTGTCAGACTAGTTAAGCATGATTTCCCCCTTTGATGAATTCATGCTGACTACTACTGATAACTTTATCTCCCTCT
>VYZX01019459.1:23730-38141 GCA_013401335.1 Brachypteracias leptosomus
TTTTGTTTTGTTTTTTGAGGGTGGGTGGGTGGGGTTTTTTTTAGTTCGGGTTAAGGTAGTCATCTAAGCTACTTTAGTCAGTAGTGAAAAATCATTCATACAGGCATGTCTTTATAAGTCAAAGGAATGATTGTAGAAGTATGTCCTTCACCATTGATAGGTAAGAAAAATCTTAAACTCTTAGATGAGATTAATCTTACCTCAAAAATTAAATATTAAGCAAGATTTTTTGTTTGTTTTAGTAATTCAATTTTTCTCCTACAAAATTCTGAAGAAGTTCATAAATATATGTTATATATATATATTTTCAAATTTTTTTAAATGCAGAATGTTGTAGCAAGAACAAAAAAGAAAATAGTTTTATTCAAAACCTATCATTTGGATTAATTAAATCTGAACTACTAACAAATCTATACAGGAAAAATCAATTTCTATAGATTGAGTACTGAAGGCATTGGTTAAAGGTAGTCTTCAGATTTCAGTGAGCACTTCTGCAGCAGTTTATGATAACAGGGTATCTAATAAATATTATTTATAGGTCTTGTACCATCAACAACAACAAAAAAGAAAATCCAGTGTATTTAGCTCAGAGGTCATGCATTTGAAGTAAAAATAAAATCTAGAAAAAATATAAGATATCAAGCTTTATATAATACTCATTATTTCTGTTTTATCTAGTTATAATATGGGATACAAGCATATGTATTTTTACTGAGACAAGAAATCCTTATTATCAAGAGTAGGAACAATGAAGTCAGTCTGACTACTTGCATGAAGAATGGTCACATATTAAATGGCTGAAGCCACTGTCATGATATATTATCCCATATTTCACTCTTTCTGTATTGTTAACTTCTAGCATATTTCTCATTTTAAAAACATCCTTTATGTCCAACACTATATTGTGCAATTCTTTAAATTGTCAAGTGTATATGATGAGAAATCACTTGTTCTTTAATATTCTGAGTGTTACATTATTTAATACTCCATTTTAATGCAGATGAAACAAAGCTTTCCTTAACCATCGGAATTAGTAGATGACTATGTAGTTGTTTCTTTAGTCAGCTTTGCTGTCCTGACTTTATACAGATAAACAGATAGCTACGCCACTGCATATGATCTGACATGAAGTGAAGGAAAACACATTAAGGGAAAGAAGAGATTTGATTAAAATAGATGAATGTCACATTCAATATTTAGAAGTTTATTTCAAAAACACATTCTGAATTTTCATCATAGAGCTACAGTAGTTCATCAAGTTTACTTGATGATACCTGAACTTTGTGTTGAATAAAACAATTTAAAATGGTTATGTAATGTCTGATATGTGCAAGGACTAATGTCTTAGATGCTTCTATGAATATCTAATTTTGAGGGTGTAGTTGAGGTATAAAAGTAAATTGAGATTGTGAATGCAAGACTAAAGTTCATCAACCAATACAGTATTCTAAGACAAGTCTAATTAAGACTGTAACAACTCATTTGCTATTAAATTGTATCTTTATCATAAACCTGAACAGTACAATTTCATGAGTTTACTTAATAAAGAAATATGTCTGCCAAATTTCAGTTCATTATACAAGTTATTATTTAGTGAGATATATTCACTGTTAAAAAGTGGAATAGGTACTGGCAACCAGGATGACACAAATCACAAACCAATAATTGGCGTGAAGTTTGGTATACAGTGTGCCCTTTAATATTCTTGTTATTATTATATGATACTACAGCATAGTAAAGAACATTTAAAGGGATCTCATATTAAGTTGTCAATATTAATTCACCTGAATAATGACAAAAGTGCATTTTCTAGATTTGCTTGCCAGGCAAATATTAATAACAGCAAACTGTTGTTTACTATATGATAAAAAGATGGTACATACACTTTAAGCATTAAATTCAAGCATTTCTTGATAATAAAATAAACCAGAAAGCTGTGATGTCAACATAGCATTCTATATAATATATCTCATAGATTATATTGCCTATTCCCTATTAGTAGTCATATTTCCAACATGCTTATTATAAATATCTCCATGTTTTTAAATCTCTAAAATTCATTTATTTCTCCACGTCAATGTAAATGCTTTCTCTTTTTCCAGAGATTATCCCGTACATAAAAAACCCTGAAATCACTGCCACAAATTACTTAGCATCTGTCAGCACAAAAATTCTTCTTCTGGTAAGTTGCCTTCTGGTTTATATTGGTATGTCTACCTACACTTCTGCTCTCTTCTCTCTGACTTAAAATAAACTGTACATACAAATTCCATTTTCAATCTTTGCTTCCTCTTTGGGGACTACGGATAACTATGTTAAACATGGTGGAATAGAGATTTTTACTTTTCACATTGATAAAAACTAGCCATTTTATTACCTGTGTCTTCCCTGCTCTCTTATCAAATAAGATACTTAACTTTTATATGACTGCTTACTTATTGGAAAAAAAAATATATGAAAAGATGGATCATTTCAAAATTCTAAAGTTTATGTAAGTAGTACCACATTTCTTTTTTGTTGCTCAGTTAAGACATTCTAAAACACTAAGTAACCACTTTAATGAACTTTTTGCAAAAATTAACTCAAATCATATATATATAACATATATATATTAATACTGCACAAGAAATTAGACAGGCAATAAATGTTATCACCATTTTGCTTTTTATCCCATCATTATAATATTTTAGGTATTTTTAAGAGAAAGAAAGAAAGAAACAAACAAACGAAACCTTGAAACATTCCAGCATTTGGATGTAGTACATTTTTCTTATTATTTCATTTATTATTGGGGAGTAAACAGAGGCTGGGCTAGGTGAAAAATAAGCAGTGCATCTGTTATTGCTATTATGTTCAATTTCAATAGAATGACAACTATTATCCAAGCAACAGAAAGCTTTTCCCTGTACTAGGAACTCCAGCTACACAGGTAGTCCCATTATTTGTTTATTTTCTTTCAGAAATTCATTGAAAATGAAAATTCCATATAGTTATCTCAATACTTGAGGAATAACTTTGTATTGATACTTCAGTGTTGACCATTGTTTTGTGGGTGCTTGCTCCCCAAAATGCACAAATATCTTCTTTAAAAATCATATTATAAGTCCTTCATCTGTTCAGCACAGCAAGAGTCTGTAATTAATGCCTTTTTGTTATATTTAAATGATAGAGCACTAATAGAGTACATAGGTATTACTGAAAGAAAAATAAAATAATTTCTGTTTTTTAATATGTATGCTATAAGTCATAAATATATGCTACAGATAATATACTTCAGAAAAAAAAAAACCACAAAACCTTGCATATTTCTTATTCTGAATTAAGAGTCTGTAGAAATTTAAATGGTATGTGTCAATGCTAGACTGAATTTACCAGAGTGACAGCTAAGGAAGCATCAAGAGACAAGAAAAGATGGTGAAAATGAGAGAATCAGTGTGAAGTTTCTTAAACCTGAGAAGTTTTGATTTGAAGCAATGAAAAAACAGACTGTGCAGAAGAAAGTATCAAAGACTCAAACATTCAAATCACCAACATGATCTGTTAACTTTCACAACACAGTGGGTATTAAAAGGACTGAAAAGTGAAAGAAATAATTACACAGACAGATGGGAGTCATTTGGCAAAATGTACTATTGGAAAGATTTTGGAATCTATGAGAAGGAATGTAGTATCAAAAAAGGAACAAAAGAAGAGGCAAGGAGACATGAGGAGAGGTGTGGAGAGGAGGAAGGACTAATGGTGGAAGAAGGTGTTGAAATCTAAAAACTGATCTTCCCTCTTCTTGGAAAGGGACAACACTGCATAAGAAGGTGGATTGATTCTGTCTAAGCCTTATGATAACTTGATTTATTTCAATGTGGGCAGATAATGTCTTATGTTGATGTAAGTACCTTCATATAGTGATATAAATCCAGTTAATCAAATGGAGTATGAAATTTTGGAAAGATATTGAAGTTAATGTGGGAGATGCCAAATGCAAACTTGGCTTATTCTGAGTATATCACAAAAATAAATTTCTCTTCTTGATTAATACAGAAAAGGAACAGTCAAAATCAGTGGATTCTGTTTTCAGGACACTATGTCATTCAGTATGTATCAAGGACTAGATACGCTCTCATGAATGTCAAAAGGATTTTGCAATTAACTTCACAGCATGATGAGGCCCTAGGTCTTTCAAAATAGAGTTATGGTAAAAGCACAAGTTTCTCAGAACTTTTGATTATGTTTTTTTTATTACATTGTTTTATAAAAAAACACAGGCTAACACTTCAAGTATTTTTTTTTTAAAGCTAGGTATTTTAAAATATTTCATCTTATACTTTTTTTTTTTCTCACCAATTATTCTACAATCTGTAGTGTGCTATTTTTCTTACTTTCATTTTTCTGACAGTTTCAGTTATAGTTCCAAAGAAACACAGCAAGACTGAGATTGAAAAATTTCTGTTATTATATTGGGTAACTGTTTTATTCAAGCAGAAAAATACAAAAGGCAAAAGTGTGCTTTAAATGTCAACTGGAAATAAAGCATGTTTGTTCTGCATGTATATCTGCCTCAAGAGAAGTGAAATAAAAAGAGGAAACTTCAGCAAAATATATCACATTTGAATAAAGAGATTGTCTTATATTGACTTCATGTAAATTAATAAGCAAAATACAAACTCTATTAATATAATATGCTTCAGTACAGACAGATATAGTCTGCACTGTTGTTATTATCTTAATTATCTTTTATTTGGTACATTACTTAGTTTGTAACATATAGCACATTATGACATTTGCCCTTTTTTGCATAGTTTTAAAAAATATTTTATCAATGGTTGATTGAAAGTTGGTTAAGAATGTTTTTTAAAAAATATTCTTCATTGCCTACAGAAAAATACAAATTCCAGTTGAGTATTTGCTTAAAATATAACAAATCCTTCAGTTGTAAAATGCTCCCAGCTTGGTTAAATGAATCATTATGTTACTGAAACAAAAAAAGAAACAACAAAGACCATGTATTATAGGCTTTTTTCAACACTGACATAGTGTCTGAAACTACAATGAACTATATTGCCTCTACACATCGCTGCCCAAATATAGTGAGGTAGACCAAACAAGTTTTAGTCATTGTACATTGTTAAGCATACCGATCATTATTTTGTAAGGACTAGTTAATATAGTCAGGAAAATAACTATTCCACTGCAACGGACAACACTACAGAAAATAAAAAGATTTATCTGAAAAACAACTAAAATGTTGATAAAGTTAAATGATAGAATGCTGAAATGGAAGAAAAAAAAAAAAACAACAGAAAAAAAAGCAAACAAATAAAAAACCCCCACCCTACTCTCAAACCCACACACAAACCTAACCAAACACCTCCAAAAACCAGCATATGTTAGCCATCATCCAGTAATTATCACAGCTATCTGCTATTGAAAGAATGGATAAAGAGGGACAATAAATCAAATTAGTTTTTCAAATCCATATCTTCTATTTCTAGCACTCAAGTTTAAAATCTAAGCCACAGAATGAGAATGGGGCAGAGCAGACTGAAATATATGATAAAAAATATGTGTCCTTTTCTCTCTGAAGAGCAAAGTAAACCCAGTTGTGTTTTTTAAGGGCTAAAACCACAAAAATACAATTCCAATGGTAAGCAGTACTGCCACTCTTCATCTAGGTTTTGTGTTTGCATATGTGTGTGTGTGTGTATGGTATGTGGGGGTGTTTGGGGTTTTTTTTATAGCGACTTTAGAGGCTTACCTTCAAGCAATGTTCAGTGTACTCACAGATTACCCAGCCAAGCAGGCTTTTCAGCTTACAAGGTTACCTAGTAAGCGCTAGATGAGCCTTGCATTAAATAATTTCAATGAGCATGTTGTTGGAAAATTCCCTTGTGTGTCAACATTTATGCTTCTTCTTTAGGCTTATGTTAGATACTACAGCAGATAGACGTATCTGATTCTGATTCTAAGAGCAATTCCATAAGTCTGTACCATGTAACATGAATGAGAATATCGACAACTAACTTTGTGTTAACATCTAGAATCCACATAAAATTTATCTTTTCTATTTGTATTAAGCTATTTAACAAATCTTCCATGTACGTAGGTGTCTTCTTTAACACATGATACTATTACTGGGCTAAAAGAAAGAACTTCCCAAAAGTCTGTTTGAAACCTTATTGAAGTAAATGGAGAGAAACCCTCTGATTGAAGTGAGTTAGGGTCAAGTTTAATATACCTTACAAAATAGGCTGTCTGGCCCAGATTCTCCAATGATTACTGAATTCAGTAATGATTTCTGACCTTCTGTTCACTCTAACCACATACTGGTTTGAATCAGGCGCTCACTAACATATTAAAAAACAAGCAAATGAGACATTCCATCTGCCTAATAAAATAATCTAGAAACTATGTCACAACAAGCATGATATGTACAAAAATTTGGCAAACCTAGGAATAAAAAGCTAGAAAACAAGACTAGCTGAAATGTACTCCTTGTTATCACCAGTAGAAAATAATTCTCTGAGAATTACTAAGAATACTAAAATGTGAATTACAGTCCTCTTATTTATAACAGAAGTAAAAATCATGCTCATGCACACTTTTAAATAAGCACAGCAGTCTCAGAATTTAATAACAAATATTAAACAGATTGAAATAAGCCTATTAGCTGATCGTATCAAACTACACCAAAACTTCTTCCTTTATGTGTATTTTATATTTCTTGAGTTATTAATGTTGCCAGCTGCTCTGTTAAGTACACTGCTTATAACACATTTCAAGCCAGATGAATCTAGAGGAAAAGTGATGCTCAAATATTTCACATTGTTAATACTGCATTTTGTTAGATCAGTGTTTCTTTTACTGAACAGAGTTTTAATATAGACAAAGCTGCTTCAAGGGAACTTAGACAGAAAAAGGAAATAAAATAGTTTGTGTAAAGTTTAAAAAATACTGAATAACTTACAAGGTTCAAATGCAAAACTGTCTTAATAAGAGAAGGATATTTCAGCCAATCTGAAGACTTAATATCTATCTTTTGACATAAAACATTGGATTTATCTTACAAGGTTTAAGCTGCTTAAATGTTAGACACTAGCTGAGTTTGTCAAATAAGCTTCTTTCATAGTTAATAGACCTTCTGAAATGATGTCTTACGATGTTATATAAAGAACATAGACAGCAAGCTGAGTTAGCTTTAATATGGCTAAATCCACAGAAGCTCTTAAATTAACCAAAACTGACTCCTTCTTTTAAAGCTTTAAAAACCCAACAAAAAACAACCCCAAAACCACTATCTGTTCTCGGTGAAACACTGGTCTCACTTTTCCACTTGTCCTTCACCTTGCCAGCTTAAAATCTTAGTTAAAAACATCACTATTTTTTCTAGCTTCACCACTATGACTTTACCTTGCATTTCTTCTGAGCATTTCCAAGCCAAGATTAAACCCCAGAACCGGCTGTTACTTACTCATTCAAGCTTTAGCTTACTGAGAGAGAATCTCAGAAACTTCCTGTAC
This sequence comes from Brachypteracias leptosomus, assembly GCA_013401335.1. Classification (NCBI taxonomy): domain Eukaryota; kingdom Metazoa; phylum Chordata; class Aves; order Coraciiformes; family Brachypteraciidae; genus Brachypteracias; species Brachypteracias leptosomus. The sequence continues at coordinate 31,242 of VYZX01019459.1, forward strand.
TGCTATAGGATACTCTACCCATTACTTGCAGGGAAGTGTAGAAATGCTCTACACCAGCATCATTAGCTCCCACAGCCTCATAGGTAGTTTGCTGATCATTGCCATGGTGTAGACCAGGATTAACCTTCTACGAGCTGCAAGTAGGTTTGAAAATTAGTGACCCACAGCACTTTCCAATGTGGCATATCTGTAGTACAGGGGCAATAGAAGTATGATCATAAGTACTCTGCAACTCAGTATTAAAAGTTGGTCCTCAGGCTTATGACATCATACTATGCCTTGACACCTGTGCATGATTTCTTCCAACATTCAGTGATAAAGGCATAGAGAATTTGTAAAAGCCCTCTCCAATTATTGGTTGAGGTGTGCCACTAGAACTACATGGTGCCTCCAACAAGATGCCACATGGGCAAGAGGAACAATATATTTAACTGTCACTCTGAAAGAATTATTATTTTGATTGCAACTCTTGCCTGTCCCATCAGCTCCTTACACACTGATAACTGCTGTGAGAGAGGTGCCAGATTCAGCTGAAAGGATGGTGAGGCACTAGAACAGGTTACCCAGAGAATTTGTGGATGCCCCATCATTGTAAGTGTTCAAAGGAAGGTTGGGGGTTTTGACCAACTTGATCTAGTGAAAGATGTCCCTGCTTGTGGCAGCAAGGGTGGACTAGATAATCTTTGAAGGTCCCTTCCGACCAAAATCATTCTATGATTCCAAGATTTTATTCTCATGCCTAGAGACTGAAGCAGGCAAAGAGACAGAGATAAGTACTTCGGAGACATTTTGAGATATTGTGTTGGAAGATTGAAAGGGGGTTATCCTTCCCGTACAATCTTTCTATGGGCTTCCACCAGGACTGACAAGACATTAGGGACACCTTTTTGAGGAAAAGAAACAATTTCCTTTTCTCAATGGGAGGAAAAAGCAAGTAAGCAACACCATGTGCAAATACACATGTTGTGGTTTAAGGTTTGGGGAAGGGGAGGGACAGGTGGAGCGGCTATTCCACTCACCTTCCCGCCACATTCTATAAAAGGGCACAGGAAGTTCCACTCGCCTCCTCCTCGCTGGAATTGCTGCTGGCTGCGGACGGCTCTGTGGCTGCTACAACTCCACGTGGCTTGGGAAAAATCCAGTGGCATCCAAGGATCGGTGTTGTATATATTTGTATATATACCTCCCCTTGTTACCTCTGTATATTTCCCTTCCTCTGATATCCCTTTTGTTACTCCCTGTTAAAAGTTGTGATCTTAATTTTCCAGCTTTGTGTGAGGCCTTTCTTCCTCCCCTGGAAGGGAAGAGGGGAGGGGGAAGAGGGGTGAAACTAATTCTGCTCTGTGGGGGTTGCCCTGAGCCCTAAACGGAGACAACACATCACAAAAAAAATCACAAAAACCCTCGAAGTGATTGAGTAGATCATCCAAATAAATAAGGAGAATCTGCTATGTGTACAAAAAGCAATGAAAAATGTAGTCCGGAGAAAGTGTTGAAGAATCACAGAAGGGTAGACAGATTTGCTGACTCTGAGTGTGACAAAGTTCCAAGAGGTGCTTTTCCAGTAATGATGGTTACAGCTCTCTCAGTCTCAGACCTGCTGAATGGTTGCTGTGCCTGGCTGACTTCAAGAGGAAAATGCCTGCATGATAGATAATTGGAATACATGATAAGATGTCATGGTTTAACCCCAGCTGGCAACTAAGCACTACACAGCTTCTTGCTCTATCTTCCCTCTACCCGCATGGTGGGATGGGGAGGAGAATTGGAAAAAAAGAAGTAAAATTTGTGAGTTAAGATAAGAACAGTTTAATAATTTAAATAAAATATTATTATAATAATAGTAATTAAAAGGAAGATAACCCAAAGAGAGAGAAATAAAACTGAAGAAAAACAAGTGATGCACAATGCAGTGGCTCACTACATGCTGACTGATGCCCAACCAGTCCCTGAGCAGCAATTGGCCCCTTCCAGTCAAATCCCCCTAGTTTATATACTGAGCATGACATCATATGGTATGGAACATCACTTTGGCTAGTTCAGGTCAGCTGTCCTGGTCATGCTCCCTCCCTGCTTTTTGTGCACCTACTTGCTGACAGAGTATGGGAAACTGAAAAATCCTTGACTTAGGATAAGCACCACTTAGCAACAACTGAAACATTAGCGTTCTATCAGCATTATTCTCATACTAAATCTAAAACACTGCACTGCATCAGTTACTAGGAAGAAAATTAACTCTCTCCCAGCCAAAACAATGACATAAGGGCTGTCCTATTAAAACCTTAAAAGAACAGTGTATAAATAACAAATAAATCACCTAGAACCTGGCAGTTAGGTTTTGCCTACTCAGAAGTTCAGGTACAAGAACAGATCACTTTCATTAAATGCACACTTAGATATTTTCTTAGGAAAGGTATCTTCTCTACTAGGATACTATATTTTAACTACCTCTTCTGCAACTCAAAGGAAGCCTAGAGAAGGTGACTGCTTGTTTTTAACCTTGACAGCCAGTTCAATAACTTTTCAAATAAAATGAAAATTACACTTTATATTTCTTGTGTACCATCTATTCATACAATGCATGAAGTTTTTTCACCACAGGCTAGCATATGCCTTTTGTCACATTGAATTTATCATTCTGTGACTGAAACCTTATTAAAAGTATTCACATTCTATATTCCCAGAAACACAATTTTGATTCAGTATCAACCTGACATGAATATGACCCATGTTAATTGTTTAAGACATAAGAGATCAAATGCAATTTTTGACAATGTAACAAAAATCCAGAAAAATAACAAAGGTCCCTCATGTTCTTTTTCTAAGTTAGTAATGAAGGAATTTTTACATATACTAATTCTGCATCTTATGAAGTCTTGACGTGATGGCTTTATACTGTATAACTCGGAGGAAACTAGTATATACCTGATAATCTTATTATCTAAGTTTAAGGTATTACTCCAAAGATAGGAATATAGAAATGGGGAAGGGGAGTCTGGAGGAGGTTGTTGAGTTAAAAAGACACAATTGTGCCCAAATCCTTGTTTTGAAGGCTAGTAATTAGGTTTTCTCCTACCTCCTCCTTTCTAATTCCTACTCAAAACTCCATGCATATTTTTATCCAAAGACAAAACCAGGCACAGCTGTCATTTCTAATTAAATGTCAATAACTCAAGTTAAGTATTTATGAATTTGATTTAATCGTGTTATCACTGTTTTCAATAAATACAGAGGAAAGCCTTCTTCTTTAATATAACAGCAAATAGGGAAAAAATGTCCACTAAAAATTTATTGGGGGGAAAAAGAAAGTTGGTTTTTTTTTTCCCTGGAACTATGTTGCCAAAGTGAAACACAGGTTTAGTGTATTCTGTTCAGGTTGTGTGGTTACATTGCCAGTTTTATTGCTTAGACTTCATTCCTGCATTCATTAGCACATTACATAATACTTAATAAAAAGAATCAAAAGAACCTGCTAATTTTCCAAAACAGAAACATATAGAAAATGCAGTTCTCCAAAACTGTGTTTAATTACTTTTTAATATGTTCCTAAAGAGACAAGGCTGTTTACAGTGTATTTCATTTCTTACTGAAGATCATGTATAACATTGTGCAATCTATAACATATTATTTGAATCTGATTTCTAAGAAAGGTGTAATGTAGTGAAAATAAACAATATTTTTTTCATTTTGTTATAAATCTTACCTGATAGCACATTTTAGATTTTACATTGTAGATGTCATATTCTTGGCAAGGTAATTTAACAGTCTTAATTATGTAAACAAGAAGTACATTACTGCTCCAACTACATGAAATTCCTTAACTTTAAAGTCTGAAAGGAAAACTTACATAAATGTTATAAACTAGCCTGGCACTGTTGAGATCAATGGGACAGCAACATAGTTTTTATGAATTGCAGTATATTGAAATAATTATCTACTCATTCTAATTGTGACCCTGGGATTCTAGGAGAGGGATGTATTCAGTAACCTGAAGTACTACTACTAAAATTCCCACTAATTCAGTAATAGCATGACAGTGACAGTCTGGCCTCATCATCTCAACCTCAAAGGCTTTCCTAAATCGGCTCAAAAAATTTTCTGGGATTGAGAGAAGAGTTTAGTTTGTTCTCACTTAAGCTTTTCTGTAACTGGAAGAACATCATCACCCGGAGTGCCAATTGGTGAACAAAGAGCATAAAATCAGTAACATTCATAGAATACAGACCTAAGCAAAGGCTTTAGCAAACCAATTAATGTTTACCCAATTGAAGAAATTAACATATTTACATTCTGGAGGCTAAAAAGTGATGCAGAAATAGTCTCTAAATTCGTCTGATCACATACAGATATGTATGTCTACATTGTACCTAGTCATGAAAACTTGTCTATCTATGATCTTATATGAGATGACGGGAGGGCAGTGGACATTGTCTACCTTGACTTCAGCAAGGTCCTGTTCAATATATTCATCAATGACCTGGATGAAGGGATAGAACGTACCCTCAGGTTTGCTGATGATACAAAACTGGGAGGAGTGGCTGACAGACCAGAAGGCTGTGCTGCCATTCAGTGAAATCTGGACAGGCTGGAGAGTTGGGCAGAGAGTAACCTTATGAAATTCAACAAGGGCAAGCACAGAGTGCCACACCTAGGGAGGAATAATCTCATGTATCAGTACAGGTTAGGGGCTGACTTGACTGAAAGCAGCCCTGTGGAAAAAGACCTGGGAGTCCTGGTGGACAATAGGATGACCTTGAGCCAACAATGTTCCCTTGTGACCAAGAAGGCTGATGGCATCCTGGGGTGCATCAAGATGAGTGTAGCAAGTGGATTGAGGGAAGTTCTCCTTCCCCTCTAATGTGCCCTGGTGAGGCCCCATCTGGCATATCATGTCCAGTTCTGTGCTCCCTAGTTCAAGAGGGACAGGGAAGTGCCGGAGAGGGTACAGCTAAGGACTACAAAGATGATTAAGGGACTAGAACATCTCTCTTATGGAGAAAGACTGAGGGACTTGGGGCTTTTTAGCTTGGAGAAGACTGAGGAGGGATCTTTTCAATGCTTATAAATACTCAAAAGTTGGTTGTCAAGAGGATGGGGCCAGACTTTTTTCAGTGGTGCACAGTGACAGGACAAGACATATGGGCACAAATTTGAACACAGGAAGTTCCATCTAAACAGAAGGAGGAACTTCTCTGGGACTGGCAGAACACTAGTACAGGCTACCTAGAGAGGCAGTAGAGTCTCCATCTCTGGGGAGATTCAAAACCCACCTGGACACTGTCCTGTGTAACCTGTTGTAGGNATATATTCATCAATGACCTGGATGAAGGGATAGAACGTACCCTCAGGTTTGCTGATGATACAAAACTGGGAGGAGTGGCTGACAGACCAGAAGGCTGTGCTGCCATTCAGTGAAATCTGGACAGGCTGGAGAGTTGGGCAGAGAGTAACCTTATGAAATTCAACAAGGGCAAGCACAGAGTGCCACACCTAGGGAGGAATAATCTCATGTATCAGTACAGGTTAGGGGCTGACTTGACTGAAAGCAGCCCTGTGGAAAAAGACCTGGGAGTCCTGGTGGACAATAGGATGACCTTGAGCCAACAATGTTCCCTTGTGACCAAGAAGGCTGATGGCATCCTGGGGTGCATCAAGATGAGTGTAGCAAGTGGATTGAGGGAAGTTCTCCTTCCCCTCTAATGTGCCCTGGTGAGGCCCCATCTGGCATATCATGTCCAGTTCTGTGCTCCCTAGTTCAAGAGGGACAGGGAAGTGCCGGAGAGGGTACAGCTAAGGACTACAAAGATGATTAAGGGACTAGAACATCTCTCTTATGGAGAAAGACTGAGGGACTTGGGGCTTTTTAGCTTGGAGAAGACTGAGGAGGGATCTTTTCAATGCTTATAAATACTCAAAAGTTGGTTGTCAAGAGGATGGGGCCAGACTTTTTTCAGTGGTGCACAGTGACAGGACAAGACATATGGGCACAAATTTGAACACAGGAAGTTCCATCTAAACAGAAGGAGGAACTTCTCTGGGACTGGCAGAACACTAGTACAGGCTACCTAGAGAGGCAGTAGAGTCTCCATCTCTGGGGAGATTCAAAACCCACCTGGACACTGTCCTGTGTAACCTGTTGTAGGTGAACCAGCTCTGGTAGCGGGATTGGACAAGATGATCTCCAGATGTCACTTCCAACCCCTAACACTCTATGATCTTTCAAGACATGATTCATCTCATTCTAAGTAGTTATCTAGTTTTAGACAGATGAATCTCACGGTTAAAATGCCTGGTTTCTCTCTGCTATTTATTAAAGAAGCCTATCATGATTAGTTATAAATGTGGACATTTTAAGCTTAGATGAGGTTATTTTCTTCTTAAAAGGCTCAATTAAATTATCCAGACATATGGAATGTTAGGTATTGGAAGGGACCTCGAGAGATCATCTAGTCCAATCCCCCCGACAGAGCAGGATCACCTAAACCAAGTTGCACAGGAACGCATCTAGGCAGTTTTTAAACGTCTCCAGAGAAGGAGACTCCACAACCTCCCTGGGCAGCCTGTTCCAGTGCTCTGTCACCCTCACCATGAAGAAGTTTCTTCTCATATTTAGGTGGAACCTCCTATGTTCCAGCTTGCACCCATTGCCCCTTGTCCTATCATTAGACACCACCAAAAAGAGTCTGACTCAATCCTCCTGACGCTCTCCCTTAATGTAGTTATAAACATTAATAAGGTCACCCCTCAGTCTCCTTTTTTCCAAGCTAAAGAGGCCCAGCTCCCTCACCTTTCCTCATAAGGGAGATGTTCCACTCCCTTAATCATCCTCGTGGCTCTGCGCTGGACTCTCTCAAGCAGTTCCCTATCCTTCTTGAACTGAGGGGCCCAGAACTGGACACA
>VYZX01019459.1:38651-58911 GCA_013401335.1 Brachypteracias leptosomus
AACTCACTCTTCAACTACCCCTGGACAGAACTCAATACATTCTACTTGCTCTTTCACATAGAGAGCAACTCCACCACCTCACCTTGCTAGCCTGTCTTTCCTGAAAAGGACATAGCCATCCATGACCACATTCCAGTCATGTGAGCTGTCCCACCATGTCTCTGTAATTGCCACAGGATCATAACCTCCTGATCGAACACAGATTTCTAACTCCTCCTGTTATTCCCCATGGTACGTGCATTGGTGTACAGGCATTTCAGGGAGCAAGCCAAGCAGGCCGATTTCAGTCTAAGGGAGTGGGAGACCTCCTGGTCCTCGTCAACATTGGAGGACTGTGCCACTGGTGCACACCCAGTTACAACCCCATCCCCCTTCGAGACTAGTTTAAAGCTCTCTGAATGAGCCCTGCTAATTCCTGTCCCAGCACCTTTTTGCCCTTCTGAGATAAACCTTTCCTGCATGTCTATCAGGTTTGGTGACCTATACAACCAACCATTATCAAAGAACCCAAAGTCCTGTCTGTAGCACCAGTCTCGTAGCCAGGCATTTATGGATTGAATCTTTCCATTCCAGCCCGTGCCCTCACCTGGAATTGGAAATAGGGAAGAGAAAATAATTTGTGCCCATAGCTGACAAATACCTTTATAAATGTCGTAGAATCTCATCCTAACCCCCAGCTGGTGTTCCACAATAATACAGATCTTCCATAAATCCTGTGTCATAGCTGATAAGCTTCTGTGGATATCTTGAATACCCCAATATATCTTAAATGGCACTACATCCCCTGTGTTTAGACAGTTGAACTGATCTTAAATGTACATAGTGATTCCTAAATTAATTTTTAAAAAAAAAATCCATTTTACAGGTTTCAGTAAGCATTATCAAGTGGACTTCATTAAAGCATTTGACATCATATCCCACAGCATTCTGTTGAACAAGCTGGCAACCCATGGTGTAGACAAGTGGACTCTTTGCTGGGTTAAAAACTGGCTGAATGGCCAAGCCCAGGGAGTTGTGGTAAATAGAGTTAAATCCAGTTGGTGGTCAGTCACAAGCTGTGTTCCCCAGGGCTCAATTCTGGGGCCAGTCTTGTTTAATACCTTTATTGATGACCTAGATGATGGGATTGAGTGCTCTCTCGGTAAATTTGCAGATGACATGAAATTAAGTGGGAGTGTCAATCTGCTTGAGGGTAGGAAGGTTCTGCAAAGGAATCTGGACAGGCTGGATAGATGGGCTGAGGTCAATTGTATGAGGTTGTATGAGGTTTAACAAAGCCAAGTGCCAGGTCCTGCACTTTGGTCATAACAACCCCATACAATGCTACAGGCTTGGGGAAGAGTGGCTGGAGACCTGCCTGTCGGAAAAGGACCTGGGGATACTGGTGGACAGCTGGCTGAACGTGAGCCAGCAGTGTGCCCAGGTGGCCAAGAAGGCCAACATCATCCTGGCCTGTATTACAAATGGTGTGACCAGCAGGAGTAGGGAAGCGATTGTGCCCCTGTACTCGGCACTTGTGAGACTGCACCTTGAGTACTGTGTCCAGTTTTGGGTGCCACAGTATAAGAAGGACACTGAGGTGCTGGAGCAGGTGCAGAGAACAACAAAGAAGCTGATGAGAGGTCTGGAGAATATGTCATACGAGGAGCACCTGAGGGAACTGGGATTGTTTATCTTAGAGAGGAGGAGACTGAGGGGAGACCTCATTGCTCTCTACAACTACCTATAAGGAGGTTGTAGTGAGGCAATGGCCTCAAATTATGTCAGTGGAGGTTCAGATTGGACATTAGGAAGAAGTTCTTTACTGAAAGAATGGTTAGGCATTGGAAGAGGCTGCCCAGGGAAGTGGTGGAGTCACCATCCCTGGAAGTGTTTAAAAAATGAGTAGATGTGGCTCTTTGGGACATGGTCTAGCAGTCAGGGAGATGTTGGACAAAGGTTGGACTTGATGATCCTAGAGGTCTTTTCCAACCTAAATGATTCTATGATTCTATTCTTTGATTTTTATTTGGAAGGTGAAGACAGCTCAGTGAGACACAGCCAACAGCAAACAGCCTCATAAGAGCCTGGCTAGAGAGCTGCCAATTGTAAAACTGACATGACAAACCAGAATGTGTTATTTACAGTTATTCTAACTTATTGTAACATAAACCAGAAGCAATTTGAAAAGTTATCTGCAACAAATAGAAGGAAATGCAAAGTGATGGTCAACTGTAGTGGATATGATAAAATACCTGACTAAATCAAGGAAATATGTGGTTCCTCAGACCGCTGAAAGATTCATGGGAGTCCAAGAAACAATTCAAGGGACTCAGACATTCCTATAACAGCACATCAGCTCTTACCAAATCTCTCATACATATGTATGTATGTATGTAATATATCTATCTATATATAAGTGTTTATATATATTTTTTTAATATATTTGTTTATTTTAATACAGAATCATATAATAATTCAGATTAAAAAGCATCTAGCTAGGTCAAGTTGCTCACAGACTTGGCCAGCTGAATTCTGTAGAGTTCAAGGTATGAAGATTTCACAAACTCTCTAAGCAACTATGTTACAACAGTAAGAACATAAAAATAAATTTAAAAAAAAAATAATAAAAAAAATCCTCCACTCAGAAATTTTTGTGTTCACAGCCTTTTGTTCTATCACTGCTGTTATCATGATGCACCTTAGAAGAATTTGGTTGAGTCTTCACTATTCTTCTAGTCTTCTCCTAAAAAGTAGTTACAGACAGCTACAAGATCTCCCCTTAACCTTCTGTTTCTAAGTCTGAACAAAACCAGTTCTCTTAGTAATAGTAAATACTGAGATTGCTGTTAGTAAGATCAAATGCTACATGACAATTCTCATAGAATACTCATATGTAATTTGAGGTGTTCGCTTGAGCCTGGGGTAGTATAGAGATTCCTTTGTTCACAGCCTTCGGTTGGTAAGCAGACCAACTGGTTAACAAAGTGAAAATATGTATTCAGTCTGTTGGTCTGATTGGTTTCCCTTAGCTGGTATGCAGCATAAATTCCAAGTGTAGGAAAAAAATTATAACACATTACTCTTCATCTGTATTACAGAATAGCAAAACTCAAAATTTAGTTTACTTCTCTTTAGAAATATATAATAAAAACCTCTAAATCTGAGTTTGTCACTCTCATAAACCTATCCAGTAAGTGGTAAAAATCACATATGTTTAGAGGAAAATTCATCTGAATGTGAAAGAATTATTGAAGTATAAAATAATTTACTCTGCAGACTTTATTTTTCTCTGTTTACTTAAAAAGACTACAAATAAGTTACTGAATACAATGATTCTCCCAGACTTGGATATCCAGGGTAAACCAGGCAGACTTGTATGGATTAAGAATGAACTGGAAACAAAGCACACTATGCAAGAAAGAAGACAATGTTTTTCCTTAATTTTCTTTCTTTGTTAGCTTGTATGAAGACTGTGATTTACACATATCATATGGGGAAACAATTGATCAAATCTATAGTGAGATTCTGCAGGACTGAACAGTTTATTTTAATACAGACACTTAAAAAAATTATATCTTGTGATATTTATATTTATCAGAAACAAATAATTTAGTGAAATAAGCTTCTGTTGTGTCACCCTCATCACAAAGCCTAATATTCTGAAAAACTGTTTACTATTCATGTGCAAATAAACAGGCAGATATTTCTCTGTCCACCTACATGCAGAGGCTATAATTATATATTTCTTATTATTATTTAGACCTTGAATTAATGACACAGCTATGATGCATATCTGAGTTATGCCCACTACCCTCAAAATCTTCCTACTTTAATTACATTTACAGCTATACTGGGTGTGTGGTCCAAATAAGGATCTTGTAAGCAATTTCTAATCTCTCAGCTTTTTTAAGGGCAAAAACTTGATTCCTGGTACTTGGTTTTTCAGTGTTACTTTTGAAGTTTTGGGGTTTTTATTACTGTCTGAAGGTCAACAGGCACAAAACTGATTAATTTTTTTTTTCAGTCTTAATAATACATTTTATCTATGGATAAATGATGACTAAATTTAGTTTCCTAAACCTGAAAAGAGTACTTGATCTACAGTATGTTAAAATGGTTAGAAATCTTTTGAAATTACTGTAAATCTTGCCATCAGCAACAATAGCTTTTGGATCAGGGACTGAGAAGCCTGAGCAGCTTCATTTTCAAAAGCTCTGTGTGTCTGTGTGTTCTCATTGATGTCAGGGTATTAAAAAGAAAATAAATGACCAATCTTGTCTAAATGCAGCAAATAAAACAAATAATAAGGTAAAGTACATCTGAGAGGGAGATCAATATTGATCTCTCTTTGAGCAACTTAGGATTTTTCTTCGTTTTTCTGTCATTGTTCTTTGAAGTTGCTTGTATACATTTGTTCTCCTTTTCCTTGAACATAGTATAAGCAAAGGAAAAGTAGTGATACAGAAGCTAAAGCAAAAGAAGAACTGACCTGTCAGCAGCCATCTAAAACTTTAATGGTTTTTTTCTTAAAAGAAAAATAAAAATACTTCATAGAAAGAAAAAAAAAACCCTATATATGAAAACTTCATGGAAACAGCTGTAGACACCCTCAAATGTAGGAAACCTTTTATCTTATAACTTGTCATACTAAATTTTACATATTTCTACCTACTCAAACAAGTAGTAGGCTCTGCAGCTAAACCATGTTTCCCTTCATAGATATTAATTCTATTGAAATAAATATTTACAGAGAGTCTAAGATATAATTTTTATGCTCAGTTCTATGAGGTCATCACTGAGATCAGCTATCCATGAACTTTATAAAGATCCAGATGACTGGGCCTTTATGACCCACTTCTCACTGAAGTCTTACTGAACAAAGCAAAACCAGCAAAGATTTTAGAAGTTTCACTTTAAAGCTACCCATATCCCCATGGTCCTAGCTGTCCTTTGACAAGAAATCCTTTCCCACACTTCTCTGGGACACTTTTAGCAGTAGTAAAGATGGTTATATATATGTCATCTTGATGATATGGTAGAAGAACAGGAGGAAGGACAAGAAATCTTACTAATCCTATTTTTTAAACCTGTTCCTGTTTCAGGATGATGCTTCACAAAGCAGATGAGCCAGTCTAGCTCTGAGTCTAGTATGTATCTAAAGCAATGTTATCCCATCTTTCCCTCCACCTTTTCTCCCTCTATGTTCAACTTATTCATGATGCTTCTCTTGAGCCAGTCAACTGCTTATCTGATTCCTCAATGAATTGGTTCAGATCATTCAAGTACAAAAAAAAAAAAATTCAACCAGGAGGAAAAAACAGCCCAAAATCACAGATTTTTGCCTGTGAATGGAGATGTAACCCTCCATCAAAGTTGAAAGGGTACACAAAAGAGAGGGCAGCTAGGAACAAGGAGGAAAGCGGAAATGAGTAGATCTTCCTGGAAAGTGTGTTGTGAATTCGGCATTGATACTTTGGACAATGTCAATAAGAGAGGCTAATTTTAAGATACCTTTTTAATTCTATCATGCTTTCTCTGCCTTTAAAGAGAAACAAGCTATAATAAAATTTGTCCATTAGCAAATTAAATGAAACACCCATCCAGTACAGAAGGCAAAAGCATAGGAAATGGAAAGAAATTTACTGTGGACCTGCCTGATCAAACTAGTGGTCTTCTAAGAAGCCACTAGTTCTCTAGCTACTCTCTATACTCTTAAGTTTCTTTATTGTACAAATGTTTTTTTGGCTTTAAGATCTCATTTTCCTCTGGGTTTAATGTCATTTCTCAAATGTTGTTAAGTAAAGCTTGTAAAAAATTTTCACAATGAGCATTCTTTTAACAGAAAAGGTATTCTCAACTGTCCAGAAAGACTGTGTTTGTCTGATTTTAAAAAAAAAATAAATCTGAAACCCATAAAACTTAAAAAGCCTATATTGTAACGTCTTATCTCCTTACCAGACACTGAGGATTCATCAATGTATATACCAAAACATGAAAGAAAAAGTACAAATTTAAAGATTTGGTAGTAATTGCTTTCAACTTCTAGATTTGCTGCCCGAATTAATAGTCCTTATAATGAGAGAACTATACCAAAAGTAAGTATATTAATTAAATCAGTCATGAGAAAAAATTAGTTTCCACAATAAAATGGTCTGGCATATGACTGATTTATTTTTATAAACCAAATGTAAATCTCATATTCAGCTACAGTGATGAGTAACTTTGACATGAATTCTAGGACCTAGAATAAATGAGTATAACTAAAAGTCATTTTGTGTAACGGAGAAAAAAAAGCAGTTTAATAGTACATTGCCGTACAATCCATGTGTTCTGGTTTGCAACAGAATATATTACACAGCATTTGAAGAACAGAAAACCACAAGTCTATGACAATATTTTATTCTGTTGACATTTCCTCATTCCCTGGTGGAATTATGTTAATAATATGTATGTTTTATGTTTTAAATGAGAATTCATGCTGTATTTTAATGTTTAATTTTTTAACATATATCCCTGACTCATGTGTGGGCTGTTGGTTTTTTTTTTTACTTTTCCATGACAAGATGATTTATCTGTTTTATTGTTTGTTTGTTTGTGTAATTAAACTGGAATTAATCATTGTTAGAAAACTAAAGAGCAAATGTAGCAAAAAGGAGACCAAAGTAGGTGGTAATTTAGGGGGTAATCAATGTCTTCAAAATGTATGAAAATTTCCTTTACAGGCTGTGACATTCTAACAGCCCCACAACTCTTCTAGAAATAGCAGTAAGTTAAATGCTGGGTTAGAAAGTAACAAAAGATATTATGACTTGATAAGGCTGTGGGATATATTAATATTTTTTGGATCTCTTCTACTTAGAGTTATCTAAACAGAATAAAACTTGAAGGTAGCAACCAATCTGCCTTTCTTATGCAACTACCTTGTACCACAGCTTAGATTGATATCTAATTTTTGCTGTCTTTTTCTAACTCCCTCTATTGCCTGAAGAGAAATAAGCACCTCAGGGGGCACCTCATTCTACCTCTATTAGACAGCTACTTTAAAGTAGGGTAAATTGTTCGTTGGCGGCGTATTGAGTGCAGAAAAAACTGTGGGTGATTAGTTGTGTGTAGATAATTAAAACAAGGATTTAAAATTTTTCCACTTTAAAACTCTAATGCTTCTTGCAGAATTGCAGTGGGAATGTCTAGGACAAGCCCTCAGGACTGTACTTTTCAACAGCTGAAAATAGGTGTGTTAAATCTCAGCACTTTCTTGAACCAGCTTACTAAAGCTCAGGTTCAAATTTAAACTAGGTGCTGACATAAAGCATATCAGATCTTACTCTGAAAGGACTCTTTTCCTTTACTGTATTAAATATCCTTGATTTTAGTTCACTTTACAGTACAGCAAATAGTTTCCCTCTTTTACTAGAGTTTTTGTTTCGGAAATTCATAAATGAAGATGGAGAGATAGTTAACAGATGTTAAGAGCAGCTACCTTCTCCAGATGCTTCATTCTAGGACCCCTCCTACTGAGCTTCTGGAATCTAGCCTGGTGTGCATACTCACATAAACGGAGAAATGTACACATGCAGAGACACACACATATCACACACACACACACACACCCCCCACCTCACAGCCTGGTCAGGCAGAGAGCTACAGGCAAGGTGCTGTGCCCAGAAGCATTCACAGCAGGCACAGGCAGAGACAGACATGTTCCCTTCTCCTCTTGGCCTGGCAGACATGGAAGGTCACTAGTGCAGCACACACACTACACTCTCCAGGTTCACAAGCACACACGTTTGCTAAACCCCAGAGCACTGTCACTGACCCTCTGCCCATCTGGCAGCCCTGCCTAGATCCATGCCCCCCATAATCAGCCCATGGGTCTCTGACTCAACATTTGGTTCAGCTGGATGCTTGCTGCAAACACACAGCACTCACACACTTGTTCCACAAGCACTTTACACTCACAGGTCCCCTCAAATACCAGCACAAACGCTCCGCCTGTCTGATATACCTGCCCAGACCCTGGGTCTCCTATATGCCCCAGCTGGTCCAGCTTAGAATTTGCCAGTGATTCCACGTGCACACCCCATTCACACACAGTTTGGGGAAAATACAGCCACTTGCCCTGAGCATCCAGCACCCAGCACATGGGCTGTGACCCACTGTCCTGCTCCAGCTACTGTCACTGAGCCCCTCACTCACCTCACTCAGGCCCATCGCCCCAGTACCTGTTTTTTGTGACACACACTATTCCCACCCCAGTCGCTGAAGGTTAAAGACCCCACTGGCTACTGTAGCTGGCACCAAAAGCCAGGGGTGGGCCATCATCCACATTCTGATCCCAGGAGCTGGTACCCAGTCTCCTGGTAGCTGTCACTGAGCTCTTTCACACACACACACGGGATAAGGAGAGAGCTTACACTGAAAGATATGAGAAGATTTATTAATATAGGACAAACTGCGGTGATCAAGCATAGGGCTCAGCCAGACAAGCACACTGACCTGCCATGTTTTGCATGCAGTCAACCTCTTTTATACCGTTTTCTGCCTACCCTCCTTTGTTCCTCTCTGAGCCCCCTTCAGGAGAGGAATAGTCAATCAGTGTGAATGACTATCTCACGTACTCTCTGTCAGATTGTTTGACATGTCTTATTTCTGGCAGTGTTTCGTTCATTTACAGAACCTCAAGAATAGTCTCAAGATTCAAGCGTATATAACAAATAGGGAAAATGAATGACTTGGCCACCAAAACATATGTAAACCTTTTATAAACACAAAAGACACAAAAACAGTTGTATGTTTTCTTATACTAACTTTTATGAACTATTTTTGCTCAGCTCAATAAAAATAGTCCTACGAAATTGTAGGGCAAGTTCTTTGACATAAACTCTGTTGAGGATAAGCTTCTGAAACAAAGTGATTCTCATTTCCAAAAACAGATGTCAGAACAGGAGTACAAGAAAAGGACTAATGTTGAGATTTAATTTTAAAAAGCTGAATAAATTAGCCTAATTCAGAAAAGAGAAAACAGTATGAAGCACCCAAACACACAACAAACCCCATCAAAACTCAGGATTCCTTATCCAAAGAATGGAAATCAAATAAACCAAAAGTCTGAAGACAGAGAGCTTTGTTATTACTGAAATATTTCAAATTAGATAGTGTTTCAAATTAGGTACTGTCTTCAAGCGTGCAGTTTTGCAGGCTAAGGCAAACTGTCAAGATTCCTATATGGTGATATATACCTTGTAATCACAGCCCTCTGTGGTAGCAAGAGAATACATTCAGCATAATGAGAAACAGTCAGCTGTTTTAGGATTAAAGTAAAAATGAAAGATAAGAGTGTATTTGAAAATTGTAACTCAGTCTTACAGATATATGGCATGGTTCTTTAAGATTTGAAGATTCAATAAAATCTATGCATTTATATATACTGAGAGTGCTTCTGTGTATAGAAGTCTTTACATGTCATTTTAAAGGAAGGCCTATGAGGGAAAACTGAGGGAATAGAGATGCAACACTGCATTAGCTTTTTTCATGTTATCATGAATTTTCAGGTAAAAATGACCCAGAAGTCAGCAATAAAAAGCTTCTGTTGTGTTTTGGGATCATTTAAAATAGAAAAATAACAAGGAAGAAAAAGCACATCATTTAAAAAAAAATAAAGTCACATATAAGGAAGAAAAGGAAAAGCAAAGAAAAATTTTAAATTGCACCGATGTGTACTTATATGTAGACAGATGGCAGTTTTGTTTGTCTCTTTGTTACCTATAGAGAAAAAAATCAATTGTATAGTCCGTGTTGATTTACCAGGGCTTTGGGTGCACCATATATCATTTCTGTGTGCTATATACTGTAGGATATCTTCCTGCAATTTATTAAATAAAATGATAACGTTTGAACTGCTGGCACACTTACTTCCTATACTTCTTTTGTTCTTTTTGGTTGTTTTCTTGACTGATGATAGACATACCCACTCTACTTCAAATTTGAGGTTACTGTTACATTTTGTTTGAAACTTTCAACTGTCAGGTCAGACAAGGAGCAATAAAGCTGAAAATCACCATTTCTCTAGAATAATTTCAGAAATATGTCCCATGGAGCTTTTTCTTTCCACAAACTCATGCATTTTTATTATTACTGTTTTTTCAAATGCCCAGAAGCATTGGTGGATATTGTATGGAAACAATAGAACTGCAATAACATGTATATATTTACTGTTTCTAGGAGCTTCCGAGTGGAACACAGAAGTAGAATATACAAGCAAAAAATAAGGTGATATTAACGGTCAACTTGCCATCCTCATTTGTGAAGATGCTTCTATTTTGTGCTTCTTTTATTTTGCCTCAGCTTTTAAAGTTTATCATCTTCTCAAGGCCCTGATGATTTATGTGATATAATTGTTTTGCATATCTTAAACACAAGATAAACTGTAATGGGTTGAAGGTAATTTCTCCTTTCCTCATTTACAGTCACCAGTGAGAGATAAGGGTATCTACACTAGTTTTCAACCATAACCAAAATTTAAATTACTTCATTAGACTTTAATATTGAGGAGGATTGAACATACACATATAGTCAGTTCAAGTAATTCAGTTCAGTATTCATCGATGTACTGACCTCTAATTCACTGTTTCCTAATAGCTACACATATAAAATACCTGCAATTTATTTTTCTGTTTCCTACTGCATGTTTATAGCATAGTCTATTCTCCTCCCACAAGGAGAAGGAGATAACAATAACTGCAGAGCTAGAAAAGATAAGTCATAAAGGTAGCATCTTACGATTTGGAAATATCTATACATATTACTTCCTCAAAGTTGCTATAACTTTCCGAAGCTGGGGAAAGCTTATCCTTATGAATGAACATGATAGATAATGAATTATGGAATTAATCTTGTTTGGCTTTAGAATCATAGTATTATTTAGGTTGGAAAAGACCCTTGACATCGAGTCCAACCATAAACCTGACACTACTAAATCCACCATTAAACCATGCCGCTAAGTGCCATGGCTAATAAGTCTCTAAAATAATTTAGGAGAACGTTGGAAAACAAGAGACATGTATTTCATTTTTTTAACTTTTAAAACATACTATTTTTGCCATCTCCCTACCTACGTATAAACCAATGTATACCTTTCTTCATCTTATTTGGGATATCATCCTGGTCAGTAATCTGAATGATATTGTGTCAGAATTAATGATTGATTATTCTCAGTATCTCTACGTTTACCAAAAAACGTACACTGTATTCTTAAGTCATTTTGAATACTATTCATTTCACCTAGTTTCAAATGCCTGAAGTTAGATGTCTGGTTTAATTCAGTGTTCTAGTCTTTTTCTATGCTCAGAGGACAATTTGTTTCTTTCAGGGAGGAGATTAAATCCTTAGAGAAGTTTAAGGTATGTGGAAATAATTTGGGCAACAACTATCATGAAAATGTATGATAATAAAATTTGCTTCAGTTACAAAAGATATTTCTTACATTTTGTAATTGTGTAATGAAATGTCTCACAGTTCCATAAAGCCTCCTGGGTTTAATACCTAATCCTGAACAGAATTTCTTTCACAAGACTCAAAGGAAATAATTTACACAACTTTGGTGCCAATGATGTTGCTGGATTCCCCTTCCCATATATGCATCTTGAATATAATTAGAAAGTAACACTTTCTGTAACTGCACAAAACCGTACTGGGGCTTGAGATCAGCTATATTCCTGATAAATTATAGGGATCACAGAAGACTCCTGTCTGCAAATCTCTTAGCAATGTTTATTTCCTATACCTTAGCTAATATAATGTAGGAAAAAAAATATTTAGATAGACAGAAAAGTGATGCTGACAGAGACAGACAAGGTATGCTGAGAGAAAGAAATGTTGAATATACCAAAAGCAGCTAGAAATACATTATATTTCCCTTACTACTTAGCACGAAAATAGAGGGAGACCCTACATGGCACAAAACTCTCAGATGTTCATTTTAATATTGTCAATAAGATTTTTAAAGCCTGGGAATAGTCTTTTTTATGTAGTTCTTAGCCCTTCAAAACAGAGAAGAAGCAATATTCACTCAATGTGTTAAAAAAAAAAAAAAAATAATGGCAATTTCTACCTTTTTTTTTTTCCTGGCACTTTAAAGAAGTCCTAACTTTCTTCAAAGTTACTGCAATAATGATTAAACCTGCAGTGATGGTGTCTGTTAATTTCACAAAACTAGAATAAATTTCATATGATAGACTTTCTGCAGTTACATATCATTTAATAAAGCATAGGTGGCAGTAGCCAGACATTATTAAAAGAAATATCTTTAGTTCCTTTGAGTAACAGCAGAACTTTGTCTACTTTCAGAAAGTGACAAGATTTTGTTCTTTTATTTACTATGAATTCATGCAAATTTCATCAAGGATTTTTATTATAAATTCCCTCTGAATTAAACTTAACTGTTAAAAAATGTGTATTTGACAATCAAAAATGTTGAAATTAACTGACACTCAACTCTTTATTCATAAATTTAAATTTAAATGCTGCCTTCATTTTAGTCTTCTACAAAATATTGTTAAAAATAGAATAATTTACTTGAGTGAGAACTAGATTGATAATTTCACTGATCTACTGATAATTTATTTGGAAGAAATTTATTTTTTCTCAGTAAGGTCATGCACAAAAACAGGTGTAACATATTGTTATTCATGAACCACTCTAATAAAACTGAGCTTAAAAAAATCCCGTGACAATCTCCATAAGGATATTAAGGAACTGGTAAGGATTTTGATTTGACTAAAGCAAATCTTAAGTCAGAATTATTTGAGCTTCATCTAGGGAAAAAAAAAAAAAAACAAGAAAGAAAAAAAAAGCTTAAAAAATCATCTTCCTTACCCCCTTTAAAATATATTAACTCATTGCTATTAAATTGATTTCCTACAATAAATTTATTATCTTTTCAGTCTTAGAAGGGAGCGGGACATCTTTTCCTTCTGTTTTGTAGTGACTTAAAAGCAGTTCTGCTGGAAAAACTTTATTTGGGATGAAGTAAGTATGAGAAATTGTCCTTACCTTTGCATGTGGTGATTTACAGCAATGAATAATGCTTTGTTGGAAAAGTTTCTTTAGAGTTAACTTCTTGGAGACCACTGCTTAAGCATAACAGATCCCAAACAGATATTATTAACTTGTTACCCATATCTACAGGATGAGCATGAGTGCCATCTATGAATCTGGGAAACTTACCTACAGGTGGTTTAACTAACAGTAGTTGAGAGGTTTCACTTGCAAAATTAACATTAATGGTTCTTGGTAATGCCGATCTTCCTTTTTATTTCTAAATGTATACATAAATCTCCAGACGTTGCTTAAAAAACGTTTTGTGAAAGCTAAATTGAAGGTTCTGTCATTTCTATCATTGTTTTGACAACCCAAATCAAACATTTATTTGAATGTTAATGGTTAAGACTTCCAATTCTTAAAATGATCCCATAGGGAATGTAATTAAATTAGCTTCTTAAAGCAGCTCTTTAGATATTGATTATATAAGGATAGAAAAAATAAAAAGATGGAATTCAAATTCTTTTTTTTTATTAACGTACGGTCTTAGCCTTTGTATCCTACTAGGAGGAATTAATGTATAATATGATTTATTTATTTATTTTAAAATAAATTGAGAGGAAAGTTTAAAACACAGTGGGGAAGAAAAAGAAATTAAGTGCTCTAAGTTTTTGAGTAATTGACAAGGAATTTAAATATTTTAATTAGCGTGAACTTTTCTTATGATTTTACAGACAAAATTCAATTTGTCTTTTACCACAGAGAAGGTGACACAAGTAACTGGAAATAGGCTTAAACTTGCCAGAAATCAACATTACCTTTAGTGAAATATCTTGGAAATTATCATCTAATGCAGTTGCTGATGCTCAAGTTGTCTAGCAAAATTGTGTTTGTATAAAATAGGTATGCAGGGATCCCTGGCCATACCAGACTTCAGCAGGAATCTGGAGGTCTATAGAAGAAATACCTACATCTCAGTTAATTACTTTACATGACCTTAATATTTAAGGAGGATAAATAAATTTTTCAGTTATTATTCTTTCAACTTGTTTTAGGCAAGTTAGTTTAAAACATATATGTTTGTATCTATAGTATTATAAGTTGATACAAGAAGCATAATCCTCTCTATTTGCTGTAAAGGAAAGCTATGGTGGCTAGCTCAGATCTCACAGATGTCTATACTTTAGAATCAATGTGGATTATTTAGATGAATCCACATGCCATTGCTTTCTGAGATACACAACCTGTCTTCCCTCTGTTAGGTCCTGTCCCTCAAAACTGATTCCAAGGTCAGCTTTTTAAGGAACTAGGTCCCTTCACAGCATCACAAACACTCTGTGAATTATCAGCTCTGAGAAGATGAAAAAAATTACAACCAGGCTAGTCAGTGAGAATGATATGCCAGACTCATAAATACACATACTGTGATCTTCACAGCAAGACCTAAAAACCCAGGCCTTCTTTAATTACAAAATGAGAAAGTCTGGAGCTGTTCTGCTGTGGGTTTTAGGCACCAGATGTCCTGGAAAGGGAAAAAGAGTTTAGAAGCAAGAATGTTTAAAATAAATTATGAACAGGAAGAAAGCATACACTCACACATGGCTTATTAAGTCACATAAGGCTCATCATTCTGAGGTTACAAAATACAATCTTAATTTCGGGCTCATCATTAATCACACAATTAAACAATGTTGCAGTATCTTATTTTTTAGTAGTGTAGATCTTTATTCAAAACATACAAAAGTGTATAAAAATTTGTTATTAATTTCCCTGGGTTTAAGATCAGACCCTTTGGGGCATATTTTTACATAACAGTTTTTTAGTCAGTAGACACCGATGTAAGAGCAAACTGAAATAATAAAAAGAAATTATATTTTTATATATTTTTTTACCTAAAGCCCATAACATACTTTATTCTCTCTTCTGCTTTGTGGTTTGAACTCAAGACTCTAAAGTAAAAAGACTTTGTTTATTTGGGGGGCTAGAAAATGTGATATTGTTATTCCTAGTTCAGTCATTTTACTGGCCTAACAAAGCAGGTCCTTGGGACTTGTCTGGCCCATCTGAGTCTGAGCTGATAGCTTTAACTGTTATATTTGCTATCTGGTAGAAGGTGACTGTTGCCTTACTTGGCTCATCTTAGCTCGCTCTGTGATTACCCTCTGTGTTAATGGTCTGATAATCTTATGCAATCACTAAGAAAAACAAAACAAAATATTAACCCTTTATTTCCTTTCTGGTAAACTGTTATGCTACTTTAACTGGTAGCTAAGTGGTACAAACAGCCAAATGTTTGGTGGAAACCAAGAGGAAAAAAGAACAGGTAAGCAGACTGTGACAAGAAAATCTATAAAAACAGTCCAAAGTGGACCCAAGACTGAGGTAAACTTCCACTATGAGCATCCTATTCTTCCTGGCAAACACCTAATGAAACTGATGACTCTTATTTACCTCACTCACCCCCATCCTTTGGGAGAAGTGAACCTGCAGATGTTATGACTCAGAGGTGCACCAGGAGTAAGACTAAACCCAGGGAAAAGTGGTGGATACTAGGAAGCCTATGTCTTCACTGTGCTAATAATTTGTGAACGTTACTATAATTGTAATTGGACCAATAGTAACTGTTTGTTGTGCTTTAATTAGACTGTTAAGGCTTCAATTGGACTAATAATAAATTACAGAATATATATCAGTTATGCTTCTCTTTGCCCACAGAAAAAAAATGAAGTTGCAACTGTTTCAATAAATATGACATTACTCTGAGTAATTCTCAAGAAAACCTCAACCTTCTCTTAGGTCGTGTGGCCCTGGTATTCATTTTTGTAGTCATTGGTCCAGGTTACTTGAGGAAAAGTATATTGTTATTCCTTTTTTTCTACCATATAAACAATTGTTATTGAACATCAGGGGTTTTTTCCTATTAAAAATGTTGCTTTTTCTCCTTTGCTAAGGAATCTGTCCTTTGTTTAGGAATATACTGCTGCATGAACACTTTGGAACAGCACAAAAGCTACATTTAGGCTAGTAAATTAAACTTGTGTAAGACTATTGTTTGGTGTTGAGGCCAGCTGGCACAGAACAGCTTGCATTCATATTATTAAATTCTCTTACTCTCAAAACAGTATGGCCACATCCTAATTAAGAATCATTCTTCTTCTTTGGTATCTCCCAGAACATACTTTGGAATAACTTAGAAAAATGTTGCTTGGTGTATTGGTTTTGCATGGCAGAGTTTTGGTAGCAGGAGAACGTGGCTTCTGTGAGAAGCTGCTAGAAGCTTCCCCCATGCCTGATAAAGCTAATACCAGCCAGCTCCAGGACAGACCCACTACTGGCCAAGGCTGAGCTGTCAGCAATGGCAGTAGCACCTCTGTGACAACATATTTAAGGGGGGAAAAAAAAGCTGCTCAACAGCTGCTGGAAGAGAAAGGAGTGAGAATATGTGCGAGAAAAAACTCTGCAAACACCAAGGTCAATGAAGAAGGAAGGGGAGTAGGTGTTGTAGGCATCAGTGCAGATATTCCCCTGCAGCCTGTGGTGAAGACCATGGTGAGTTAGGCTGCAATGTATGGAAGTACATGGTGGAGCAGATATCCACCTGTAGCCTGTGGAGAACCCCATACCAGAGCAGGTAGATGCCCAGAGGAGGCTATGACCCTGTGGGAATCCCTTGGTGGAGCTGGGTCCTGACAGGACCTGTGGCCCTGTGGAGAGACAGGCGTACACTGGAACAGGTTTTCTGGCAGAACTTGTGGCACTACAAGGGACTCCCACTGGAACAGTCTGTTCCTGAAGGACTGCACCCATGGAGGGTAACCAGTCTGGAACAGTTGTGAAGAAGTGCAGCCTGTCGGAAGGACTCATGTTGGAGAAGTTCATGTAGAACTGTCTCCTGTGGGAGGGTTCCTGTGCTGGAGCAGGGAAAGAGTGTGAGGAGTTCTCCTACTGAGGAGGAAGGAGCAGCAGAAACAACATGTGGTGAACTGACCACAACCCCCATTCCCTGTCCCTTCACACTGATCAGCATGTAGGAGATAGAGATAATTGGGACTAAAGCCCTTGAAGAGGAGGCAGGGGTGAGGGGCAGATGTTATACGATTTAGTTTTATTCCTCATTACCCTTCTCTGATTTGATTGGTAATAAATTAAACTAATTTTCCAAGTTGGGTCTGTTTTGCCTGCGATAGTAATTAGTGAATGATTTTTCCCTGTCCTTATTGCAATCTATGAGTCTTTTGTTATATTTTCTCTCCCATCCAAGTTGAGGAGGGGAGTGATAGAATGGCTTGGTTGGGCACCTGATGTCTAGCCAGGGCCAAGCAACTATGCTTGGCTCAGGCAAAACTATGCTGTGGACTGTTCTTAAAATTGAACATTATAGAGAGTTGATTTCTAGTGACTGGGAAGTGATAATATAGATCTAGCTTAAACATTTAATCTGCCTATATATTTACATATTTCCTTTATTACGTAATTAAATATTGTCCCATCATAATAAATTAACAACTCTCAATTGTCTATGTAATTAGCTGCTTTGCATGGTAGAGAAGTATATTTACTATATTTCAATGATGGAGAGCTAAGGCACAGAGGGTAAGGCAAAGATCCAGTTATACCCTTAGACTACATTTATTTATCTGTTTGAACCTGATCCAGCAAACAAGTCTGATTTATACATGTTTTTAATTACATTAGATGTGTTAATTATGTAATTTATCATGTATTTTAATCTGAAAAGCCTTAAAGAGAAGTATTAAACATCTTTTTAAAATTATTTTTTTCGGAATAAATGTAAGTGAAAAAACACAAAATAACTCAAATATATGGCAATTGACAATCCTAATCAACTTGACTCCACCACTTCTGGAAATGTGAGGAAAGTTAACAAATTTTAGCACAGTTGTGGTTCAACCAATAGGTCAAGATATGGATAAATTGCTTCTAGATTAAAGCATGCTTACATAAGAGTAGAGGTGAGAAAAACAAAAAATCTATTTCTTAGAGGGTCTTGTTTCAAAAAAAAAAAGAATTTCAGAAATTATTTGAAAGTTATATTACTGCATAAATTCTACTGAAAAAAATTGTTTGAATACAAGACATGGTAGAAATATAGTAAGTAAAAAATCTGGAATCAGCTATACATGTAAATGTCTGTTTATCATAGAATTTGTATGACATTCAAACCAAAATTAAATGCAAAGTTATTAGGTTCCAGATTATAAGGGGTTGTATGCCTATATTTATGTAAAACACAGTATGGCTTTTGTGGCTGCACTTTTTTTTTTTTTTTTTGAGGAGTTGTTATTTCCAGCAGCATAGTAGCAATACTCAAAGTCATTGGTTCATATCCATACACATATTCATATGAAGCTTAACTATGTGAAGCACTCAAGCACGTAATAGACTTAAATAAGGAATGTTGACAAGCATTAAGCTGTTTTCTGAGTAGGATTATACACATTCTTAAAACTAAAAACATACTCAAGTGTATTGAATCACGTCTGAAAAGGGGACAATACAATTTGCTGACTTATCATCAGCACTTACTGAAGTATTCAGATCTTTTTTTTTCCTTTCCTTTTTAAATGTTTTATTCAAATGCTAATTAGGTTTCTCCCTGCTCTGCTTGCTGGAGTTTATAGTTTGAGGTTTCATTACTGCATATTCAGCCTATTTCAGGTAAGAAAATTAATAGCTTTGAAATCTTTAAATCTGAATAGTCTTTAAATTGACTTGTCACAGTCTTTTTGTAGGAGGATGGCCTATTCACACTAGCAAACAGTTGTCTGTCTTGCCTACACTTGTCTACTAAAATACAGTAACTTTCCTTCTTTTTGAGTTAAAATTTTGCAGAACGATTCCTATCCACGTTGTCTTGTAGCTGGATATACTGTAGAATTGATCCCAGAATCTCCTTATTAAATCTGTCCCCTTTATCATACAACAATGTAAAACTCATAGGAGAAATACTCCTGATGAATGTATTGCTCACAGACCGGTTGTCGCAAATCTGGGTTCTTTATCCAGTGTGCAAAATCCAATCAACACACAGAGTTGAGATATTTGCTTTTATTTCAGTTCTGCACAGAAAAGGGGTGCCAGGTGATAATTTGCAAAACTAACACAACTTTGAGACAAAAGCCGGGTCTTATGTAAAAAACAAAGAGAAACTACAGTGAGGAAAATGACCGGTCAGTTTTTTCATCAGTCCCAACTTCACACATAAAGTCAGACTCAAGGCTCCTGTTATTGTTTGAGACCACCTGCCACTTACCCAGGTGTGACACACACACCCTCTGCAACNCCCTCTGCAACCCCCCACGTCCCCTCGCCCCTCCCCCCCCCACCCCCAGACTCCCTGCCCCTGGGGTTGTGAAACGTGGAATCTTTGGTAACCCTCTTTTACTTTTGACAAGGCCTTGGGTCTGTCAGAGGATTGCAGTATTCATATTTTAATTAGCTATGTAAAGGAAACCATTGTGGCAATCCGTATGGTATCTCTTTTTAGGTCTTATCTTGCAAACCCCCTTTTTATCCCCCTTCCAACAAAACTAAGGAGTCGTTTTGCCTTCCGGGTTCGCTCTCTGCTATTAAGCATTAGTAAAACAAAACAAAATAGTTTCCTAAAGAAAAACCAAAGCTGTGTTTACAGCATTGACAGATGCTTTCCATGTTCATGTCCTCATGTATGGGTGTGGGTGAGGTCACATTTGAACTGGGAAGGAAGGAAGGAAAGAAGGAAAGAAGGAAGGAAAGAAGGAAAGAAGGAAGGAAGGAAGGAAAGAAAGAAAAACTCTGATATTTTAGGTTGATGACAAGAGCATTCACCTGGAAATTTCCTATGGGTTTTGGTGAATAATAATAACTAGTCTCTTGTTTGTTTCAAAGGGAAGAGGAGTGTAGACATTTAATCTTAATTTATCAGCCAAATCAGAGGTTTTCTCTGATGGACTGAAGAGAAACTTCGATCTGTTCTTAAATTTACTCTTTCAAATTCTTAACTGCCTAAGGGTTTGTCATGTTATACTCTGTAACACACTTTCTTGGTGCCCGATATACTCTGGAGTAGCTTGATAAAGAGCAGGCTAGACGAAAAAACAGTGCAGAAATTTACAACAATAGCATTAACCAGAGCAGAGTGGAGCAGTTGTCCTCAAGCCCTGAGGGATTATCTCTTAGAGATAAGAAAGAGCAGCTGAATATAGCCTTAGAAGGGTCAGAGTGCTGTAAGTTATTTGTT
>VYZX01019460.1:0-17717 GCA_013401335.1 Brachypteracias leptosomus
TCTTCCCCTTGCCTCTTTGGACACAGGGACCTTTGCCGGTGGCCCTGTGCCCTGTGGGGTCTCTGTGGAGCCTTCTGTGTTCTCAGAGTCTGAGAACCTTCAGGGCTGTGTCAGGAGCCGCACAGGCCTAGGGAATCCCTTGTCCCTCCTTGGTTCACAGCCATTTGTTGGCAGTCAGAGTAGTGCAAACATTTTCTAACCAAATCCTAATTCACCCCCGTGTCCTCTCTCACAGAGGTCTTGATGCACTTTTTTTTAAATTAGTTTACCAAATTGCATCTTTTCAAAGTTCCAAAGGAAACATCAGAAACGTGCTATCTCTCTACAGATACTTCACTGTCAGACTGGAAAGCAGAAGTCACAGTAAAGTTTGACTGTTATTCTGCAAAAAAATGTTTCTAAAGATTGTATTTGCAGGGTATTGAAGATGAAGAGATCTCCTTTGAAATTCCGCTGATTAGAAGCCTGTTAGCTTTACTCCTTGATAAATTAGATTGTGCCAAACTAAATAAAAGCACAGAGAGGTACCCCTGTCATGTTTATTAACAAGTACATTTTGCCCTGGGCTTTGGTAGTATGATTAATACTGACTTAATTAATAATGGCAGGAAACTCGGAATCAGGTATTGCTGGTTTTATACCTTGTACTAAAGAATACCAGTTCAGCAGCAGATTTTTGGATTAGCATAAATTAAAAGATAATTAAAGCAAATCTATGAGACTGACTCATCATTTTATCTTGCAAATATTTACAGCTACTCCATTAAAAGTGAATCCCCCTGACATTTCTACTTTAGTCAGAAGCAGCCTTTTTTTTTGCTATAATTACTAATAAAGATGGATAAAGCACCACTGTCAGTTTTACCAGAGATCACTGTGTAAATCATCCGTTTTCATGTTCAGCATTAAATAAAGTTAATTCCATTCTACATTCTTCCATGACAACTCTCTCCTTTGGGGTTTAAAGAAGGCCTCCTTTCCAGAAAATTAAATGTAAAAGCAACAGGAAAACATGAGGTTTGATAAAGAAGATGGTTTCTGCAGCCAGGCTGTACTACAGGGACACAGAAGGTGCAAGTCATGAGTGAATTTGATACTGTAGTAAGTTTATCCCCCAGTGATATAGTTATGCAAGACAATAGAACCATGAGATGTCAACAGTTTCTCTCCCATTGAGTGAAGAGCTTGGACATTCACAACTTCTCCTGCCTCCATTAAATACATGCCTTTAGGAAAAGAAATGGGAGAGATGCAATTCATTCACAACCACAGAGGACAGAGACCTGTAAAACTCAAAAACAATGATGAGAGTGCATCTATTTCATAGCCCCTTTCTCAGTTCCAATATATTCTTCCATTTGATAGGAAAAGCAAGCTGTGTTAGAGTTTGACCGGCAATCCAGTGCGACCAACAACACCCAGAAAGATGCTGTAATAAAAGTTTTACTATATTTATTAAACCTGCAAGTACATGTCTGGCATATTTCGATGTCAAGAACATCTATTTCACTCATGACATTTGAAGTTCTTTCTCTTTCAATAGCAGCAGAACAGATATAAGAGCAAAATGACCCCTAAAATCTTCTAGTCTTACTTTTATGTCTTGTTACATTTCAACAATAAAATCCTTCTGACCATGTTCATAACGTGTGTTTGAGTAAAACTTTTTTTTTTTTCAATAGAGAGCCTACTATTTCCTGTGCCAGTGTTTCAGTGGTTGGTTCTGCTCCCTGTTAAAACTTTGTGTCTCTTTTTCAGCTTAAATTGCTTTTAGATTCCATGCCCTGGTTGTGGATACATTTGCCTTCATGGAGTGAAGAGCCCTCTCACATTCAGCATTTTTCCCCCTCAAAGATATTACACCCCGTAATCAATCTGTTGGTGTTCTTCTTTATGACTAGATAAACTGATCAAATTCCTTATGTTTCTTGCTCTAGTTTTTTAATTGTTATTGCAGCACTTACCTGCCTTGGCTTTACTCTTCAGCAGGCTTCAGACACAAGAACTGGGCACAGTATTCAAAGGCTACACTTCAAAGCACAGTCTGTGTTATTTTATCCTAACAGTCCGACCTCTCATTCAACTGGATTAAAACATTTCAGACAAAGCACACAGATTGTTTGTGGGAGGAAATCAACAGATTCACATTGATCATCTCTGATTCTTCTCAGGCTCATGGGTGCAAAAAAAATAATTGCAACAATGAATTGTCTACAGTGCAGGCGACTGAAAAGGTTTTCCCACCATAATTGTGCCAGGCACACAGACATTTTTAGACATGTTGGAAAGCACATTTTAGATACCTGTAGGACTTCTTGATCTCCTCATATGTCGCTCCCTTCTCTAGGGCCAGGATTTCATACAGTGCTTCTCCTGACGTTGACAAAGTGCGTTGCCTTTGTTCAGCCATGTTAGCAGGGCATCACCAAAGCTGGGAATGGAGAACAGGGCTGAGAACAGCAGGGACTGCAAGGATACATGGAGGGTATTGCTATTGTTGATTTTAATTGGTTGCAATCAGGTAGTAAAGGGTTAAAAATACGTGACGGCTAAATTAGAATGAAATCTCCTCTAAATTACCCCCCATCCCTTAAGATATTTTACAACTATTTGAGAAAATGGTAAAGCAAAAACCAGAGAACAGAAGCTGTTGTGTCAGGTATCACTGTTCAAATTAAAGGCTTGATGTTGCTCTCCCTGAAATGAATGGCCCAATTTCCTGCAGTATTAAAGCCTGCACATAGTATTTCCACCTACTTTTATTTCTGTTTGCTTACATGTATCTTTTCTAAGTCTTAGAAGAATAATTCTACTATTTGTTAAGGCTGCTAGCTTCTTGTAGTGGGATAAGAGCTTTGGAACTCTTGAGTATAACCTAAGGCAACACGGTGGTTAATTTACACTTTCTCCACACAGGGACTCGGATTCAGCCTAACCAATTTTAGGTGCCAAAGTTGAGTGATTAAGTTTGAAGCTCAGTCAAACTAGACTCCTTATACTGTCAACAGACAGAGACACACACTCAGAGGACAACTGATCAAGCACTTTCTCCTTACCACCTCTACAGCGTGCTCAGGATAACTGCATTCCCAGCTCACGTGCCTGAGGACAGCTGGAAAGACTCTGGACCTAGGCAACGAGACTAGATACCTAAAACTGACCTCAGGATTGTAAAAGTAACCATTTGCTGCACGGGAAATACTGACACCAATCAAGGTCCCATCTTTTCCAAGATACAAGACTTTGGGCTGAATTCATCAGCTTGTGATAAATTTAACAAGGTGCCCTTAGAGGGTAGTGCAAATAAAGGCTAAGCCCAGGCTGACAGATTTTGTCCACTTCAGATCTATCCTTCACTCCTCCTTTCAGCACAAAAGCCAAGCAGACAAGTGATTCTCCACTGCGTGCCTCTACTACCTCCTTACAGTTCACAGTTCATCCTTCTGGATTTGAAGAACCCAACACTTCTAAACCAGACCTGGCTAGTGCTAGGCAATGACATGAAGAAACTCATATAAACCACAATTTAAAACACCAGGTACAGATACCTATCATCCACAAGAGAAAGCTGCAGCTCTTTGATGGTAGACTTGCCACAACAAAACTCTCACCACAACCTCTTTATTTCTGTTTGTTGTACCCTTCTCCAGATGTTGAGGAGTGAGTGAGCTGTAAGCCCAGCCATAAGACAAACTTTGGAGACTCTCTTTTGTTAGATAAGACTACCCATGCTGCTATTTCACCTTCCTCACTGCTGAGCTAGAAACACTATCTCACCATTATTCATGTATTATTTACTAGGCCACATTTTGGTTCAGAACCAGCCATGTAACACCTATAAGTTCTTCAGCTTTCTTCAACACCAAAAAGAAAACCAAATATCATTAAGTGCACACAGAAATATAATCCACTGGGTAATTCTGCCACACAGGATCTGATTTACTAAATGTATTCATATTTACTTTCATGTTTTCTTTTTTTTCTAATAAGCTAGCACACAATTTAGAGTCTGTGATCTGCTGAAAAAACCCTCCTTTCTACTTCTAAGTGTTGTACACAAACCACCAACTAAAAGACTGAAGTGTTTTTTAAAAATTAACATTTTTTAAAAATTAATAATTAAGAATGAAATTATATATAAGCACCTAGATATTACTTTACCACCTGCAGTCCTATAAAATACTAAATGTACAATGAGATGACACTTTTCCAGAAAAAGTTATGCCCTCCTTATTTAGGAAGATGTGATAGTTACAATTTTAACACTAGATATATGCCTGACGGCTGAAATTACATTAGAATCCTATTTTCAAGATATATACTTTTGTTCCAGTAGAACAGCGTCAAGAAAATACTGTTTCCTTCCTTTAATGTCAGTAAAACATATTAAAAGGCAATTTGAATTCTGAGAACAATTCCGCATCCCCTAAGAGAACGGGACCCCAGTTAACTGCAGCTGTTTCTGCACTAATTTTATACCACCCAGGATTAACTGTCTTAGAAAGGGTTGTAGTAATGTGCCTTTTTCCTACAGTACCCATAATTCATTTGGATTTGAGTTGAAAAATAAGGCAAGGTGTTTCCAATAACATACCTGCTTCCTGTGATGGAACACAGTCTGGCACGTGTAAACTCACAACATTTTCAGGGCAGTATCTCGATGTCTTTTATGCCAATACAATCCAAAAGGAAAGAGGCAAGAGCCACCAGGAGCCCTGTCCCACAGAAAGTGGCTGCTGCTTTTCATCCTTGCAGGGTAAGCAGGTCAGTGGAGTCTGATTACTGCTTTTGTTTGTTTGTCCAGGATCCAATTGGTTATCTCGCAGAAAGATCTGTGAAAGAAGGAATAAAACATTCATAAGCCTAAAGGCTGATATATCCCAGAGTTAATGATACCAAAAAATAGGGGACGACTGTGTATTTAGTTGTTCTTTTGTGCTTTACTCTTGGTACAGTCTTGTTTGTCTTTTTTCCCATGCAAATGTAGGAAATTTGTGTAAAGTACAACAGTCCTGCTCTAAAGTTCACTTCCTAGAGACTAGTCATGGCTTAGGTTTACTATTCACTCTCTTCCAGAACAGGATTAACTGCATAGGTCCCTCTAGGACTCCTCCTGAGTTCTTGTAGGATTTTTATACCAAAACAGAAGATCTAGGGTGTCTTCTCTTACTCTGATGGAGTTTCTCCTCCAACTTACCATGAAAAAGCCTTGAGAGCCATTCCTTTCCATCTGGAAAGGAGAGGACTGCAAATGCCAGAGACTTAAAAACCCAACTGATCTCACAATGGCATCCTTGGTAAAAACCAATTTATCCTTTAACTCCAAAAGTTTCAGGTTACCCAAATCCTCTGTATTTGTACATCCTATCAGCAAGCACAACCTGACTGTTGTGAGGTCCTGTCACAAAGGCAGAGCTACAGTTCTGTGTGAATACAGCTCCCTCTGGTGCTCTCTAACCTGGGCTGCTTTTCCTACAAGCTCTTGTTTCAGCTGATCTCTGCAAATCTTGTTTTTGCCTTTGGGGATTCTGTATCTTAAGCACATTCTAATGAATCTTTAAGACTCAAACTTTAATGAATTGTCATCACTCTTTTGTCAGACCAGCTCTGTAATTTAAAAGAATAAAACATATAACTTAATACCTGTTCATTCTTCTCATTAATTTACTGTCACACCTCATAGTGCACTACAACATGACTGGCCAGCAATGCAAAACTAAAAGACAGTCCTAGTCCCAAAAGATCTTATAACTAAAGAGTCCTACCTACACTTTACTTTCCATTTATACATTCTGTGCATTTCAAAACAGACAAATCAGAACTTGTCTGGAAAATCAAGGTTGCCTATCAGCCTATAAAAAATTTGAAACATGGCCCAGATAGAGCAGGAGGTCCAGGGTTGCTTCAGAAGCCTCCAGTTACACACAACCAGAGCTAAGGGTTGAAGAACTCTGAGTCACTCTGGTCCTTCCACCTACTGCTCCCTCCTTTTCCTGGCTTATAGCAAGTTCAGGAACTAAGAGCCTGGAGCTGAAAGACATATGTGCATGAAAGGACTGGAACCACTGCTCAACAGTGGTGTGAATTTTTCCCTTCCGAGGCCAGGAAAGACAATTTTTAAAAGCTGAATTGTTTTCTTTCCCTGAGTAAAATCAGGCAACACAGGAGGTTCCACCTGAACATCAGGAAACACCTTTTCACTGTGAGTGTGACCGAGCACTGGCACAGGTTGCCCAGAGAGGTTCTAGAGCTGCCATGCTTGGAGATCTGCAGGCTACCTGTGAGGTGTTCAAACAATCTCCTAAAGAAGAGAGAACTGGTTTAAGGTCCTTTCTTCACAGAGAGCCTGTTTAGATCTCAGACAAGTCCAACAATTCCCAGCAAGAAATTACATTCCTCTTGCCACAGCTCTCAGTCACAGAATAGTTACTGTCATTATGGCTTCCAAAGTAATAACAGAACTGATTTAAATAATATGATTGCATTGCATCCATTTTAAAATATATATAACTATATTGGAAGGAGGGTATTCCATCTGGGAACCCATCTGCAACTCCATCTATACTAGAAGTAAGTATCACAAGAGAACATTCATGTATCTGAATTCTCTGCACATATTGTGACCTTCGGTTACTATTCACATAGAATAGCTCCATTTAAATATATGTTGGGTTTTTAATATCTCTCAACAAGTGCAGTATTGGAAAAAAGTAGCAAACTGAAAAAGTATGAACCTTAAATGAACAGTCAGTTCCAGATCCAAAGTGCTCATGCCTTTATGTGGTCAGTTTGACACAGGGAAGCAATCCAGAAATGTAACTTCCCAGCTCATTCCAGTAAATCCAGTTCAAAGGCTTGGTGGACTAACCAAGTGACAGGATAGAAACATTTTTTCCCTAGAAATTAAATTGAAGGCTTAAAAATGATGTTCTAAGTAACAGTAACATAATTAACTTTTTCAACAAGTTACTCAGTGGAACAGTGGGAATTTTATTTTCACCTGTGGTTCAGAGAAAGCTCTGTTTATTCTCCCAGATTCAAAGAGGGTCATGGAGGAAGCCATAAATAAGCCATAAATTGTAATAATCTCTCTGGCTGTAATGTAAATTTCTCCTGAAAAGCAAAGGATAGGAAGCCTCTAGTCTGGATCGCTTTGACAACTCAGAGGTGAGTTATCCAGGACTTCAAGTAAAAGTGAAGGAAGAGAGTCCCCTAATGCCTTATTGAGGCAGTGCCTTGGTAACTTATTTTGCAGATGCTGTAGCACTTGAAGGCACTACTCGACCACTTCTCACCCAAAGTTAGCAAACTCACAGTCCTGGTAGCAGGGTTATTAATTTAAGCACAGATTAATCATCCAAGAATCAAGATTAGCCTGAACAACATAAATAAGTGCTTTGACCTATTCCTCAGGTTATTTTACCAGAAACAGGTTAGGAAACAGCAGAATCACATCTCCTTGGGAGCATCTGCTCCTCAGGAATCAACAGCTGCCTTCAGTCCTCCCCACCAAGTACTACTAGCTTTCTCCAGCACTCTCCACTTGTTCCTCCTTCACAGTTTTCTTCAACAACCACCCCTGGACATTCCCTGCAGTTTTTGTCTACGCAAGCTCTTTCCTGAAATCACCAACATACTCCTCAGTCCCCCAACTGTTCTCTTCCAAATTCCTCCAAGCTGGCTCCGTACCTGCCTGGTTCCCAGGAGGGAGGGGATGCAGCAGGGGAGATAGCAGCCAGGAGCTATTTCTTTTTAAAGCTTCATTAATCCTCACATAGGATTTATTACCCTGTCTTAGAAACACTCACTTAATTGACGCCTGAGAAAAGTAAACTCTTTCTGAAGTGCTGATGAGTAACTATCTTATCTAGATCCAGAAAGGAATGTCTGTTCAGCAGTTGAGTTAAAAATCAAGGAATTAAAGCAATATGCAATCCCAGGAGTACAGGAATTGCAGAGTAATGGATGGAACACAGAAGTCTCAGATATACATTTTTTCTTAACATCGCTTACTGGGAGAAATTAAAAATTCCTAAAAATGCATTTAATTAGCATAACTATTTCACCACTAAAGAGGCAAAACCATAACCCCAGATGCTATTCTCCACATACTAGGTGTAGAAAAAGCCACTGGGAGTATTTCCCAATAATTCAGCAGACTAAGGTTTCAGTAAATCAGTACCTTCGTTGTTAACCATTTATCACAACTGCTCTTAGGGATTTTTTTCCCCCCTTATTACAAGACCTTTCACCTGGAAAATACTCAGAGCTGAAACTTGAAGTCTGAACCCGTGGGTTTACAGTTGGCTCAAGTCAATCTGCGGGCTGCCAGCAAAGGAACGGTCCAAGCTTTCACTTGGGTTTTTTTTCTCATTTTTTTTCCTTAGTTTTCAGTTAAATCAACTTGCTTAGTCTGACTCACTCCATGACTGGCATCATTACTAGGGCTGATGCAATGGAAGTGGTGACATCACACCTTTCCAGCAGCAGTAAAGTCTTACATTGTCTTCAGCTCACCACAAAACTGCACCTTGAAAAGAATCTAGGGGCCAGAATACCACATGAGTGTGAAGCACAAGTAAATTCTGGGGAAAATAGTATGAATTAGGAGAATTAAGATCCTCTGGACTTGTTGGAGCACTTGGCAGTGCTGGGTTAATGGAGGGACTTGATCATCTTGAAGGTCTCTTCCATCCAACCAAAACAACTCTAGTCTGTGGCTATAGGACCGGCCAACGTTTGACAGCGTATTCATTATTTTGGAGGCTTCTGCTGCCAGCCTTCCAGTGCCATGGGTAAGTGACCCAACGTGCTGCTCCTGCTGGAACCCTCCCTGCCAATTCCATTTGTTCATACAAAACTGGGACAGGGGAACCCTCCATGGTTCCAACACCACGCGCTCCTCTGCAGCTGGAAGAAAAGCAGCCAGGCAGCATCAAATCCTCAGCGAGCGCTCTGCTCATTTGACAAAACAAGGGAATCGTGTGCCCACACCTGATCCAGATCAAATTTGTACTGCTGGGTGATGTGGCATGGCCCCGAGCCAGCGGTGATGATGGTGGAACCACAGCACTGGGCTGGGGCTTCTCCAGCAGCTGCACTACCCATATGGGAGGCGGTAACTGAAGAGCGTGGCCCAGCGCTGGGGAACTGCCTGGGCAGCCTCCCCGGGACATGCCCCGATCTGTGCACCAGCCTCTGCCAAACCACCCTGCTCTCTGCCCTCAGAGGGAGGGTGCTGGGTTAGCCTCCGACTGAGAGCGTAAGGCAGGGGAGGAAAAAAAGAAAAGGAAATTACATGTCTGAGGTTTTTCTTTTGGGCAAGTCTCTTATAAAAATAAAGGAGTGTACAAATGTCTTTGTTTCCCTGCCAACTTTTATAAGAACTAATTAAGGCCGAGGAGAGCTTCATTTTCCTGTTTATTTCATACGAAGAATGGCTAATGAATTTAACCTATTGATGATTTTGCAGCTGCCTGCTTTAATTTGCTTATGATTGAGAAACCAAAAGTTAGTGGAACAGCCAAAGCTGCGGAGCGGTCACTGGTGCGTGACCCAGCTCCATGATCCAGCTCCAACTGGGCAGCTGGGACAACAGGGCACGGACTGGCCTTCTGAGCAAGAAACAAATATTAAAATTAAAATTATGGCTGTTGCTTAGCACTTGCTTATTTCCAACTTACAGCTGATTTGTCCATAACAAGGTCAAAATAATCATAAAGGTTCAGAGAGCTGGCTTTACTCCCTGCTAAAGAATGTCACGTGCTTTTCAAATTCATGATTTATCTACTGATTGCAATAGAAAACTCAGGCCACAAAATTCAGTGGTAATTGCTAGCAATAAATGAAGAATTATGCTTTACCAGAAAACAATCTTCCGGGGTAAATATTCACAGGCCTTAGCATAACTCATTTCTTAGTTCAGGCAAATCAACTACAAGGTATTTATTATATTGAGGAGTCCTATGGACTTCATGGAAATCATATGGAATTCAATAAAGAATTTTATGGCTCCTATAAAACCTACAAAATAATTTTTAACGCCCTTTTGATTCAGAAGGTGAGATCCCAGCCTTCTATAAATCAGTGGCAGGACTCCCAATTGAGATTGACAGAAAATGAGTACCCAGTCATTTGCAGCTTTTATTTATAAAATTTTCCATAAATTACTCTATGTGACTGGGGAACCTTACAGGTTTTACTCGCACTAAATTCTACAGGGTTTTTTTTATTCAGAAGGGAGGGTAAGGATGATTCACTTCAGGGGAAGCGAGGTACTTAATTTTCTTGCTTTTCTTAAAAACCAGCTCTTCACAAACTTCTACATGCTTATTTCAAAACAACTTATAAATATTAGACAAGGATTCCCAAACTGTGGTATCCCAGCACGGGAGTACCCAACCTGCTGCACCACCACTCCCCAGCCAAGGTGAACCCTGCACGGTTCTAGCAAGTGGAAACTAGAATATTGAACAACAGCTTACTCTCCAAATTTGCACAGTTAGGTGTTTATTCTGTTCCGAAATAACAAACCTGGAGATGTGAAGTTTTTCCTGGGAAGCTGGGCAAAAGCTTTCTCCTTACAGCAACTTGAAATTGGCCACCAGCACCCTCTGGCTGGAACATGGCAGAACTATAAAGACAAAAGAGACAATTTGCAATAACGGATTTCACCAGTTATTCCTTTTCCTATTTGCATATTATTTAAAAGTCACATGCGATTTAAATTATCTATTGTTACAAATGACATACAAAACAATGTCTGTTCCTACATTTGATAAGTAGCAATTATAAATAAGCTTGCATGATGAACATTTGTTCCTTTTTTTTCCAAGTAGTGTTTAGAAAGATCTATTTCATCAATTGCTTCTGTTACAATGGACATTCATGTATGTAGGCATGATACAGTGACAGGAAAACAGAAATATAGCTGAAAATTGAATCCCAAACCAATTATGCTTTGAATTCATGTGCTGTTTGGGAGCAGAGCTCCAAGACGCACATTTTTTTCTGTATCTTGCAATAAACCAGTCACTTGTAATGCAAATGGTATCAACTTGCAGTGTACTAGTATTAGTTCTGACTTCTAACAAATTAAAGTCAATTCTCCCATTATCTGGGAATTGATTGTCCTGGCTACAAACACAATGACGCTGTTTGCCCACGGATCATCCCCTTCAAGATCAGCAGTGATAGAACCAATTTCAGCAAATTAAGCTGTTTGGGCCTATTGGTTCTCAAATCTTTGTGCTTTGCAGTGAAGTATCTGGATCTTTCTTTAGAGCTTTTACACACTTTTTTGTCTTTTTAGACAGGTACCACAGAATATTTTTTTTTCTATTTATTTTGTGTAATCACAAATTGAGTGAGTAAAACCTCCTGCACGCCACTGAGCAGATGCTACGGTCTTCCCTGGTTTAGGTAGCCTATAAAACACGTTGTCTTGCAAGTTTTGAACAATTGGCAAACACATATATGCAGATTTTATACATTTTAGAATGAAATTGCTTAGTAAAGAATTACATCAACAAATATTCAGAGTCCAAGGTGAGATTAAACATTATAAAAATTGCTTATTTTCTTAGGCCTGTACTTGTAAAGAGTAGTCTACGAACTTCTAGTCATTAATTTAATCTGGAAAACTGCTGACCTGGTATTGATTTATGCAGATTTAACTGATGTTCTGACACATGACTAGAGGGTATTCTGCAGAATCCCAACTCAGCAAAGCATGTGAAAACATGCATAAAATTAAGTATATACTTTGTATCACTAATACTTAATGCCAATTAACCCGTATTTTCAATATATCCCAAGGAATATATCTGAGATTCTAGAACTGGATTTTCTGAAAGGAACTACTTTTAAAACAATGAGTATCAGAGTAACCCTGATTTACACCATGTAGGTCAGATGATGTGGGCTGACTCCAAAGGGGCTCTTCCCTCGCCAGTTATCTCCCCACATCTCATCCCAGCTGTGTTGTATGGCTGGTCCCAGGTTTTTTGGGGGCAATAAGGTTCATTTTCTGCCAGCTCAATTCCCTAAACTCCCTTGGCTCACCCTAAAGCTGAGCATCAGTACCTAGCACAGATGAATTTAAACACACATTTCCAGTGCACTGCACACCACTAAGAGGCCCAGGCTCTGGGTTTTAGTGCACTATCCGTCCCTCAAGCTTTTAAAGACTTGTCTCTAATTAAATGCAAAGCTGCTTTTAAGAAATTGATCGGAAAATGTTCTCCTAGTTCTCAGACTGGCTTTTATCTGAACATAAAAGTCAGTTTATCAGAGTTAATCCTTTTAGTATGCACTTGTCTTACAAGAACAATTTTCTCTCATTTGGTCAAGACAAAGGAATTCAGGAATTTCTGCAAACTAACCCTCCCATGGCTTTGTTGCATTTTTGTTGACATATTGGCAACATTCCTTCCAGTTTTAATTGGATTAAGCACACAGAAATGTAGTGAGTTGTAAATCAGGCAGGATTCCAACTACCTTGCTGCTATTGTTAAAAACCAAAGGTCCAGCAAAGCATAAATCTAAATAAAACCGGAGGTAAGCTCTTGAAAAGTAATGAAATCTCGCTGAGTTTGCTCAGGTAGTTAATGGGGAGACTGGCAGAATGACAGAGGTTTTTCCAGACTTTCCAGGAGAAGTCATGCTAATGCTAACCCCAACACATTCTTTCCTGCACACTGAAGTGTCAGGATGCTACACGGCGGAGAAACAGGAGTTGCTGCAAATACTTAAGCCTCTCACTCCTATTTATCTGCTACTGCTCTGGGTTTTGATAGACGACCAGTCCTACCAATTAGTTAAAAAGACAAAATACCTGATTAATTTTTGATGCAAGCCCCAATTTAATGGAGAAACTGGAGTAGTGTATTTGAGAATCTTTTGAAAAGGCAGAAAAAAATCCCTACCTGGAATATAAGGGAGTAATTCCATTTGAATACTGATTAGTATACATTTTTACTCCTAATGTGATCCTCCAAATGTAACTGTTAATTCTAATCGTAGTTAATTTCAACCTAACTCTTTTTGTGAGGGAATAATTGCACAAAATGGCACTTCAATAAAAATCAAATTGAATAGTGAAAAAGCTGCAGTGCAAGAGGAAGGCAGGTGTGGGAGAAAGGCTAAGAGGTTCCTGCACGTAGCCATCCAAACCAGCCACTCCAGTCCCCATTTCCAATCTGCTTCATCCACCAAAGGGAGGCTGTATTTAATGTATCCTTTTTGTTGCTAGAAATTTCCAATAGTTTTAGCATATATAAAAAAGCCACTACTCCACAGTCTCATACAAATAAGCTTCTGCAGCAAGGGAGCGCGCTCATCTTCCACGTAACCAGAAATAAAAAATGTGCCTTGAAATATTCTAGTGTTATGAAGAAAGGTCTCATTTTTGAGCTTTAAATAACAAAGCACTTTCCTTTAGTTTCTGACGACACAACACAGCGAGATTAATAAAGAGACTGGTACTTCAGCCTAGTTGGTAAGCAGGAACTTTAGCTCACTATTTCACTTCTAGCAGGATATTCTCAGCTTTAATATTACAAGACACCTTTACCATATTCCAAGAGGCCAGCAAGGGATCAGATGGGACACCAGGAATCTTCTGAACCTAAATACAACTTCCAAATCCAAACCTAACTCCCAGTCTCTTATTATATGGCTGCTTACCTTTTTTTTTTTAAATACAAGTCAAAATTGCTTTAAAAAATCCTTGTTAAGACCATGCTGAAAACGACACCTTCCTGTACAGAAATCCAGAAAGGATGTGCAATTTTAACGAGGCATTGGGGCAACACAGGAAACATAAAAAAGAAGTTACAAAACCAAATCAAAATAATTGACTCCATTTTCCAAAGACAGAAGGGGTGCCTGATGCTCTACAGCTTATCACAGAGGGTGCCAGGTACCGCGAGCTGAGGAATGATTCAGCTGGTGAACGTGCAAGGCATTTGGCACGCCTGTTCACCAGGGTCCAAACCCACTGCCACCATCAACACGAAAAGCTGTGAATTTTCAGCTTCTAATAACACCATTAAACTTGTAAAGCTGCACCTCTGAAACTGCACCTGGGGTTCTCATATCCTCCCACTCCGATATTAAAAATACTCTGCACATCAGCTGTTATTATGCACGTAAAAATGACAAAAAGAGCAGCTTTCTCCACTGACACCAACGCCCTCAGTCATTTTAACATCACTGCAGCAGGAGGATTTTTGTCCAGAAAACCATGACTGCTGAGAAAACCAGAACTTCAGGGGCCCAGCCCATTTAAGCTGTGTGCACCTCATCAAGTTTTCTAGAAATGTATTTAATAAAGCATAACAGCATGAAAAGAATCACATTTTCTTGCTGTTATTCCCAGTAGTATCTTCAGTGGAGCTACAAAAAGGTGTCTTTGAACCAACAGTAAACTTACACAGTCTGTGGCTGTGCTCAGAGTTGACTTTTGTCAGCCTGTTTCCACACTCAGTCCCAGTTTCTGGAGGCTGTAACTTGTCAGCAAAACTCCAGCCTTAACTTAAGCATAGAGGGGGATTTTTAGGGCTGGAAACAAACAAAAACTCTGAAATCCTCTGGGATCACTCTTTTTGACTTTCTGCTCCAGCTTGCTGGTTTTGGCACAGAATTCATATACATCCTTTGGCCAATGTTAGTTCAGTGAAATTGAATATTGAAAATATTCTAAATAGTTTTCAATAGAATATTCAAAATGCCAGGAATTGAAGCAAAAGCAAACAAGCAGTCTGCCCCAGCACGTCAAACCGCCTTCATTTGCCCCTCCAGCAGAGACAAAACCTGGAGCTAATGGGAATATGGTCCACGTGATGTAGCTCATCTTTGCCAACACTGCCCCTCGATGGGGTCCACCCTGACACCACTGCAAACAAAATCACAGCTCCCTCTCCATCTGATCGACTTCATGGGCACAAACCAAGGTGTCTAAACTAGGAGGAGGGCTGTGCTCTGGTCCTTCTTTGCAGCAAAGAGAAAGGCAACTTCACAGAGTAACTTGGATGGTCTGTTGTCTTCCCTTTAATTATTGACCATGAAATTAGCCTGAGGCAACTACTCTCTAGGTTAAGTCTCCATAGTTAGGAAGGACGGCCCTGACTGAGCAGATAAACTACTGCAATGTGGGTGTAGAAATGATTGGAGACCACTCCCAGAGGAGGTAGCAAGGGCTGGCAGGATATACTAAATACCATTCTTCCAGATTCTTCCAGAATTGTCACTATTGACTGTTTTTGGGAGCATACTCATTGAATTTGCAGATGACACAGACCCAGGGAAGGCTGTGAGTACACTGAAGGTCAGGATGAGTATTCAATCATGACCAGACAAAAAAAAAAATGAGTTGAGGAAATCACAGGGCACTCAGGTAAAGGCAAGTGCACATTATACCACATAGGAAGGACAACTGCACTGAGGGGATGGGTCAAAGTTCTGCAGAAAGTGATCTGGGGATGCGGGGGGGGGGGGGGGGGGGNGGGGAACCCAACAGCAGCCAAGGATGTCACATTGCCACAGAAACTCAAACAGGCCTGACGCAGATCCAGGGCAAGGCAGAGGCAAGGGCTGATAGGAACCATAAACCATAACCAATAATCTTTATTTATAGTTTGACCTTGTAGGATTGAAATAGACACTAAGTATAAACAGTGAAAGCAAGAATATGCTTTCTCTTTTTTTGACAAAACATGATATACTGTTTGTAACTCGAATTTTAGACTGGCTAGAGTAAAAGTTTGTTCTACCCGAGCATAAAAAACTAATTTGTTATTAGTAGGAAAGAACCAAAATTCTGAGAAATGAATGAGGGAAATCCTGACTCCACTGAAGCTGGTGAAGTTCTATCCGTAACTCAAATGCACCATTGATTTCATGTAAGCAGGCCCAGTATGACTATGATGACAAAGAATGTGGAAGAAAACCTGACATACCTTAATTACTGAAAAAAGAAACAAAATGCTGAGTATGTTATTTTACTTTAAATTATTACGTGCTTATTGTATTTACAATTACTGCATGCATACGTTATACAATGATACTGTGAATGCTTGTGCCATTTTTAGTTCAAGAAATGGGAGAAAAAGAGCAGAAGAGAGCTTTTAAGATGAGGGAGTTGATGCAGCGTCCCTATGTCCTTGCAGCTATCCACGAGATGTGGGACTGAGGTTCTGCAAGAGAACGTTTGTTCATCTGTTACCTTCATAGCTCAACCTGCCATCAGGCCACAGCTGTGAAACTTTTCACTTCTGCTAGTTCCAACAGAAAATCCGCCATACAAACCACCCATTCTTTCCCAATGGGTTCCAAAAGCCATGTCATTGCCTATAAATAACCGTTATCATGTGAAATCTACACCTTTCTGCCAGTAAGCAAGCACTTAGAAGAACAATGGATTATGCAAAATTAAATCATGTGAATCATTTTGCAAAATCTGATTTTTAAGTAGGTACAGGCACTTCATATGTTATTCAAAGAACAGAAATGTTCCATTACCTATCGTGCTATATTTAGGATTTTTTTTATGATGGGGAAATAAAAGAGATGAAAGGATGGGAAAAAAGCAGCTGCAGGGAGAGACAAAGGGAGGCTTAGTCCTAAAAACCAAACCTGAGTTCTGTGTCCCAGCTAATGCAAGGCACATAGCTATGGACCAGATCACCTCATGAACTATTCTACTTCCTCCTCAAGGTCTGATTCCAGGAATTGTGTGGTTTGCCTGGAATCACATTTTTCACCTTGACAAAGACTGCACAGTTTTACCTCTTCAATTTTGTAAAGAACTACCACTCCACACTCTAAAAGAAATGGACTGCAAGAATTCAAATGTAAATACAAACTCCTCCATGTATTGCCTTTGATAGGGAATGGGGTTTTAAACAAACCTGTCTTTCCATGTCTGACTTTCAAGCAGCCACTCAAGTTGGGGATCAAGGCCAGGCCGCATCAACTGGTGCCTGCAGAAGCAGCACCCGGGGAAGCCAGATCCTGCTCCGGGGGGACCCACAGCCCCTCACCGAGGCTCTTCGAGGGGGGCATCGAGTCAACCCCACCCCCACAACCTCCTTTCTCCGCCTGTGGAGCTCCGACTCCGCCGTCCGAGGGGCCTGGTCCCCTCAGCCCTCGCCCGAGCAGGGCACGGCACGTGCTCAGCGCGCCACAGAGACAGCGGGAAGTGCGGAGGGGAGGAGGGAGAGATGGAGGGAGGTGCCCCTGAGCG
Source organism: Brachypteracias leptosomus (assembly GCA_013401335.1). Classification (NCBI taxonomy): domain Eukaryota; kingdom Metazoa; phylum Chordata; class Aves; order Coraciiformes; family Brachypteraciidae; genus Brachypteracias; species Brachypteracias leptosomus. The sequence goes on from VYZX01019460.1 coordinate 17,246, forward strand.
GGGCGGGCCGCGGGGCGGGCCGGGGCACGGCACATCCCCGCCGGCCTCAGCCCTCGACCCATCCCCGGCCTCAGCCCGGGCCTCCGGCTGGCCCCGAAGGCGGGAAACGGCGGGTGCCGACGCATGCGCGCGCCGCCGAGCCGCCCCCTGCTACGCGCGGGGAGGGGGGAACGGGAGAGCGGGTGGTGACGTGATGACGCGCTGCGTGTCGCCCGGCGCGCGACCCACGCACAGTCCGTCGGGCTTGTGCCTCCTCCTGGTCCGGTGCGCTCGGGGCTGTTCCGAGTGGGGGCGGGCGGGGCGAAGGCTTCCTCCCTCCTCCTCCTCCGGTCCCCTCTCCGAGGGCCCGGCCCCTTCCCCCCGGCGGAGCGGGGCCGTGCGGCGGCGGCGCCTCCTCCTCCTTCTCCCCGGCCGTGCCGGACAATAGGGGCGAGCGCAGCGTGTGTCTCCCCCAAAGCGGCCCCCCCAGGCC
>VYZX01019460.1:17802-90827 GCA_013401335.1 Brachypteracias leptosomus
TCTTCAATGGAAGTATGTTACCAGCTGCCGGTGCTGCCGCTGGACAGGCCGGTGCCGCAGCACGTCCTCAGCCGCAGAGGGGCCATCAGCTTCAGCTCCAGCTCCGCGCTCTTCGGCTGCCCCAACCCCCGGCAGCTCTCGCAGGTAAGCACCGGCACCGGGCCCGACGGCTCCCACCTCTCCACCGGTGGTGGCGGCGGGGTATGCGCCGGGCTCGGCGTCCCACCTGTCCGGCGCTCCCAGTGCTGCCTCCGGGCTCCCGGGCCTGCCTCTGATGCCGGCAGGGAGCTGGTGGTACCGGGGGGGTGGTGCGGCGGGGCCGGGCTGCCGGTGGAGCTGCCCCCGCGGGGTCCAGCGGCCTCCCCGCCAGAGCTGCCGGTCGCGCCTTCCCTGCCTGCTACCGAGTGCCGGTGACAGCGGCGAGAAAATGCAGCGTTTTATGAGTTTATGGCTGGTTATTGTCGAGGTTATCATTTAGCATCGGTTGTAATGCGAGCGGTGAACTCCTTAGGGTTTATTTCCAGAGGCAGTGAATTATTTGTTTCTCCCGTGATTTTTAAACTAGGGCCATTTTCTAGCTTTTTAGCCTGAGCTTCCTTTGAAGGGTCCAAGTTTCCTATGGGGCTTCCAGACGCTGCAGTGACTTTACTGAAATAATGAACATGCGCTGCAGTGTTTTATTTGGGATGCTGAGCTATTTCTCCCTCCAAGTATTGAGACTTGGCAGTCCCTCTAGAAAGAGACAAATATCCTTGGCTTTTTCATTTGCACGGTATTGTTCCCTGCCCACATTACATCAGTCACAAGATGAACTATACTGTATTTTGTTTCGTCCGATCATGTTGGAAGTACTACAAAAAAGGGTCATTCTTACTCTGAGGACAAAAGGGAGGTTTTTCTTGTGAACGCTGCCCTAGATTTCTGAAGATGCGTTAGTATGGTTTCTCAGCAAACAGTGATAAAATCATATTGTGGTGGAAGCCTCAGGAGAAAAATTGGAATTATGGCGGAAAGCATGTGCTTTGGTGGGAACTTGGATGGTTTTGGTTTCTAGGGATTTCCTATAATGTCTAGATTGCAGTGTCTGAGTGCTCTCAAGTATGTTGTCCTTACAGATGTTGTCTTTGCTCTTTGCATGTGTTATGGTCATTTATTGTTATTTACATTTTTGGGGTGTCTTATTAAGTTATTCTGCCCTTTCGTGACTTGCTCCACTTAATGTACATGTACCTATAAAATACAGAGCTGCCAGTTTCTTTTGGCTTTGCCCCTGGTTTGGTAGCAGTGAGGCTCTATGTGTGTGTGCATTAGGCATGTGTATGTTTGGGAAGGAAGAATCAACAAAATACTGTGTTAATGACCAGGAATTTGAATGCATATGGAAATAATTATTCATAAGCAAATGAAGATGAACATATGTTGCCAACCCTTCCTTCCTTGAGTATGACTGTAATAATTAACAAAAACTTTGGGTTTGTGACAAATTAATTTTCCGTGTAGTACCTGGGTTAGAACGTTTTCCGTTTGACCTCCTTGGTCTGAGTTGTGCTGGGTGATGGACAGTTTTCCATAGGTACGAGGCTTCCGGGAAGGCCAGCCTAATGTAGCACGCTTTGTCCTGTGCAAATACAAAGAGTCTCTCTTGAAGCATTCAGGGCCTTCTGGAAAAGAAATACACAGAATGGTCAAGGTGATAGACTGTATTTATTCCTTTTCTGCCTGGTCTCCAGAGCAGGTGACGCATGAAGTGCATACAAGCTTATCAAATTAAATACAGTATTGACATTTAAGTGTGGGGGTTTTTTCCCCAACTTCCAAGCTTCTCAATGGATTCCTTGTTTTCTGACCAATATGCTGCAGGTATTAACATAGTGAGTCAGTCACAGGGAGAGGTGCTTGAATAACTTGTAAAAAAGTGAAAATTCTTTGTACGCTTGACCAAGTAGCTTTTCCTTTGAGTAGACCACAGAACTGAGTTTATGCATTAATAAAAGGAAATTAGGTTACTTAAGTGAGGAATTCTTTGCTAATATCAGCCAGCTGATTAGAGTAAAGCTGTGCTTTGCTGGCTTTACCTTTTTTTCCTTTTCCCTGAAGCTTTCTGCAGATAATAAGATGTGAATGTTTACCAGACCTGCAGTCACAGGTGATGTAAATGATGGACTAAGAAGCATCACCAGTGAGATTAATGATTCTATGTAACTGAACTTAACTTCACCTTGTGAGTCTCCTGGTGTTCCAGTTCTGTTGCTGCTCAGAGAGGTCTGCGCCAGACTGTCACCTTCAGTCTGCTGCTCGGGCTGGCTTTGAGCAACAGGAGTAAAACTGGAGGTGTGCTTTAGCAAACTCAAGAAGCTGGTAGGTACAGGCAGCATTTTACAGTTCATACACATCTGGTAGATTTTCTTAAAATCTTAAGGTCTTGAAAATAGAATTCCTGCTTATAGATTAAAGTGAAATGATTGAGGCATAAGACGTTTTAGGCTTATTCTTTCAGCAGGAGGGTGGTGAGACAGTGGAACAGGTTGCTCGGGGAGGTTGTGGGTGCCCCATCCATGGAAGTGTTCAAGGCCAAGTTGGACAGGGCTCTGAGCAACCTGCTCTGGCTGCAGGTGTCCCTGCTCCCTGCAGGGAGTTGGACAAGATGAGCTTTAATGGTCCCTTCCAACCCATTCTATGATGATGAAGGTATTTTACATGAGAAACACGGGTGAGACAAATGCATGCTATGTGAGAAGTAGCATTTAATTGTGACAGTGCTAAGCAGGAAAATATTTCTCTCTTTAATATATTAAACGAAATTTCAGCTTAATGTTTTGTTGAAGTTTCACTAAATGGGTTCAAAATGGGCCATGTGTTGCTTTTTTAAGAGCTTCAATGAAGTGGTGCTGGAAATGACCTCGAGAATTCTGGTCTACTCCTCTCAGCCCCAGGAAGGATAAATTGTGCTTACAGTGTTATTAGGAGATGCTTGTCTAATCTGTTTGCTTAGTCTGGTGTTTAAGATACAGTCTTATGAGACGTGGCGAGCTGACATAACTGCTGCTGAAGGTGAGAGTCCTGACATTGGACGTGTATTATTTCTGCTTCCTTCGTGCCATCTCTGATGCTTGTCAGGCGTTTGCTGATGCAGTTCACTGAAACAGCAGAAAACTACCCCACGCAGGAAACTGGATAGCTGCCTGCCATCTCTTTGAGCAAAATAGCCTTAGTGAAGTTTGTCAGAGCTGATTTAGAGGAAAGAATGGTACCACTAGGCTTTTGAAACCCATAAAAGCCTCAAATAATAGAAGTTGCACAATCTCAGTAGACAACTGTTCTTAATAGCACTTAACTCTTCTTGTCATGACAGTTCCCTCCTAATACTGAATTTACATCTTCCTTTTGCTGCTTTACACCTCTTACTGTCTCTAGTAAATGTAGAGAAAAGCTTATTCCTTTCTCTCTGTAGTTTTCTTTTATGTATGAATTGTTTCCCTGTAGTCCTCTTTTTTTTCTTCAAAGTATTAACACCAGTAGTAGTGAAAGTGGCATCTGCTACCTGGAGGTGATTTGTGATACTCCTTGTTCAAGTCCAGTCAAGTGAAAAGCTGCTATTGTACAGCATTATACAATAGTTTGAGTTAATAATTGTCTTTGAACATGAAATAATTTTAAAAGCTAGCGTTAAAAGCTGTTTTTTAAGGGCACTCGAATGGGTAACTGTTGAAATGACATTTCCCACTGGGGAGACTGAATTTAGGTTCACTGTGAGATCAAGTGGATGTTAAGTAGCACCTTGGGTTATATGTTCAGGGTGTTCATTCCAAATGTTACTAAATGATGATTTTAAAATTAAAGCTAAGCTTTCATTGGACAGTTTTGGATTCTTTGCCTTGTCTTTTTTTTTTTTTTTTAACTTGTGTTGTTAATAGTAATAAAAAGGCTTTCTAAAACTGATTAGTGCATAAATTTTTAGTGAATAAGGGTTTATAACGTTTATAAACATAGCTTTGAGCACTCTTAGATTGTCCTGTGCTGCATTCCCTCCCAAGTTGAGTTGACATTAACATATCACAAATGAGTAAGAAAACTTTGGCCTAACCAGCCATTTTTTCTATTCCTATACCCTGTAACTGGCTCTTCACTCTCTTCAGTGCCTGGTGGTATCTAGTAGCAGTGAAATAGAAATAAAGGTCTAGTTTTGACCTTTCTGTCCTTACACGTTTGAATTTGATGATGGTAAAGAAAGGTATCCCCTAAGGATGAAGTTTTATGAGGGAGGAACGGAGCAAATAATAGAAGACTCCAGAGATGTAGGCACTAAGTCTCTGCCTGAAGTCCTGGGTATCACCATGTCCTGCTGCCTGGTGTTTGATAGTGTGATCCATGATCCCTCTATTGCATGCATTTAAGCAATATAACATCGTGTCTGTGACTCTCCATGTGATACACACCTGAACAGTAGACTGCAGATCATGCATGTGGAATCCTAGATTTGAGGTAAAGAGGATGTGGTGGAGAAAAGAGTCACCAGAAGCAGCTGGAAGTTCCCTGCACTGGTGGGTTCTTCAGTGGAAGGTGCCTCTGAAAAACAGATTCCCCAACATCAACCAAGTGCCTTGGCCACTTGGCTGTATAACTCCTTGTCAGTGGTTGTCACCCAGGCTTGTTTCACTCCACATGTAGCGTTACAAGACATGGTTGGAGGGGTGTATTTTTATGATCTCAACATAAGCATTGGTCTTTAATCCCACGGTTGCCCCTTTCTGTTGGGGGAAGTGTTGGCATGACCTATTTTCCCTTGCAGCTGCTTGTTTCTGCTTCTGCGTTTTCCCCTTAGTTGTGTCAACTTTTTTTTCCCCTTTTGATCAGTCTGTTTCTCAGCCCAGGCTGACTCACGGTGCAGTTTCCCCAACGTTGTGCCTGTTAGTAAGGAGGCAGCAGTACAGCACAGAGCTAGCCCAGGAGGAACAAGCAGTGGGGAGACAGGAGGAATGCCTTAGGTCGGCCCTGCTGCTGAATGTGCAACCTTACCTTAGCCCCCTTCCTTTCCTCATCCACTCTTTTTCCTAACTTTTCTTCTCTACCTTCCTAATCCTCTCCCTCTGTTTCTCAGGTGCTTGCTCTTTTATTAGCTTTCTCCTGCCTTTTCCCATATCTCCGCTGTATGAATAATTAACAAGTTAAAATAATGAAATAATTTTCACGCTGTGATTCCTAGCCTCTGGAATTAATTCTGTGTGTTGTTGCTATGCTTGCCATTCCCTTCATCTTGTATTTATTGTGTCTGGTTGCTGAGATTGCATCTATTCATATGAGAGACAGAGACTGGCTCTGGCTGCGTGCAGCATGGACAAGTTCTGATTGGGCATTTCATGCACTACACTAATTTTATGTAGCAGTTCATTTTTAAAATGCTCGCTGAGTTTTATGACCAATTAACTTTTTCATGTGTTGCAGTGCAAAGCAACGTTGGTACTTTCATTCTGCAAAAAGTCAGAGCAGCCTTTTTCATGGCCTATAATTGCCTATGTAAGATCTAAGCGGAGTAATAGCATAAAGTCCCCATTAATTAGATGGACTTAAATCACCAGAAGTCAATTCTTCTTTGTCCAGATTGTGCAATAATGTTTTGTGCTTTGTGTGAACCTCAATTTTCTGATGCTATCTTGAAAGGGAAATGGGTTTCAAAAGCAAGATTGCAGCCATGTGCCCCCTAAGTTGTGAAATACTGGATTTGAGCCATAAAACAATTTTACGAGAAGTCAATATTAGTGTATGAATATTCTGTAGGAACTAATAATGGAATAACATAATGCAAATACAGGTTGGTAGAACTGAAGGTGTTTTGTATGGGATGTGTTTCAGCAGCTTTCCTCTAAAAAAACCCAACCCAAACCAACGAAAACTCTGTATTTCCTAAATAAGTCTGGTTTTTAGGTTGCTTGAGAAAAGCAACAGTATCCAAATTGGGTTAATTCTGAGTCAGTATGGTAATGTGCTCAATTACGAGTGAATAAAGTATCATAAAAATAATGTAATTTTCTGACATTTCTCTTGTTCTACTGTTTTGGCATATGGAAAATAATGTTGAGGGCATCTGCACTTGAATCCTTACTTCTTCAGTTCTTTTATTTTCTGCAAATCCCATGGAGGGTAAAAAAGCCCTGCTAGTAGTAGAGTGGTGATTTATTAGAACAATGTTAATGACCATTGGCTTATTGTTTTCTTGTGTTTCCCTCATCACTCAGTATCTACAAGTTTCCCTTGATTTCCTGCTAAAATTTTATGTTTCTGAATATACTCAGTCATTTTCTAGCACGGAGGATCTCAGATTCATGGCTGTATTCCCAGGTCCTGCCAGGTTATAGCTCACGTGTAAGAAACACCTTTTGGATTGGACTAAACCTGTTGTATTTGCCTTTCTTAAAAATTCACTGAATCTGCATGGAAATAGTGAGTCATTTGGCAGCTCAAATTACTTTTTTTTTTTTTTTCCCTCAGCAGTATGAAACCAGAGTAACTTGGTTGTCCTTTACTGTGTAATTCTTTGTGAGCACACACTGCTTTCCATGCATGAATCTGTACAGTTGGGTGTCTAAGATACAATTTAACTTATGATTAAAGGTGTGTGGAGTATTCTTAGTTAGAATATCTAACTAAAACCTTGAAGAATTTAATGTTAATCCCAGAAATCACACCAAATAGTGCTTTTACACTATATAGTCCTTTGTGTGCATTCACAGCTAAATGAAATGTTCAGTTCTACTCAAAAATTTTACGTAAGCAAATACAAACACTTGGGGTGTTTGTGCATGTAGAGTTTTGCAGGAAGCCCGTGTCTGGGACCAGGAATTGAATGTAGACCTCTTAAATTCCCCTTCAGTGTTACCTGCAGAAATCCTTGGAAAACTTGGAAGAGTTTGGGTTTCATTAGATGTGAAGTTTTCTTCAGTTTGTTCTGATTATGTCATTAGCAAGTAGCTGTGGTGTAAATAAGCACTCCGTGTAATCCAGCTGGGCAGGCTGCCAAAGACAAAGGGCTCTTTATAAAAATGCAGTTCTGGAAAACTGGATTTAAGGGTTAGTCAGGGAATTGTTTATTTGTCTGTTTGCGTCCTAGGTGTATTGTAAGGAATTTGTAGCCAAGTATTTTGTTTTCTTTCTGGTTGACAATAAATTTGTGGCTGTTATCTCTCCTCCCCTGCCCTGAGAATTTGTTATTTCTGGTAGAGCAGTCTGACTCCTCTTCCCCTCCCACTTCCCCCTGCTTTGTACACCTGTGATACGGCAATCTGGTTTATTATCTTCCTGACCACACTCCCACAATAATTATAATGAAAGAGATTCCTGGAGTCTGTTTTTTATCACAAGGTAGAGGGCAAATTCTTTCCTCAGCTGCTAGCTGAAAGCGCGAAGGAGCCAGCATTTGCAGCCCGAGCGTCAGACTGTGCTGCAAGGGGAATAATGAAGAGAGCTCTGGATTAGCAGAAGATTTTGCTCTTTCTCCCACTTCTTGCTGCCAGATGAGAGATGTGGAGAGAAAGAGGCTGTTTTCTCTACCAGTGATTTTTTTTTTTTTTTTTAATATATATTTAGTTTTTCCCCGTAGCAGACATAGCTGGAGGCTACTCTGGCTAATAAAACTGTATATTTAATACACACAAAATACAACTTGTTGCCCACTTTAGGGCAAGGGGTCAATTCTATCCCAAGGTGGGGGAGGAAAAAAAGAGAGGAAAAGATGTAGGAACCTATTGTAAGGCTGAGGGAAAAGGTTCTGTGGGAAGCTTGGGACTTCAGGAGGGGGATCAGCCTTGGAACAGGAAAAGTTTAGCATCTTTGTACGTGGTCTCTGTCTGATGTGGTGGCTCTTAGTTGGCTTAGAAATTGAGGTACATGTGGTGATAGGATGCTGATGAGCAAGTGATTTCCTGAGGGACTCAGTTATGCATCTAGGTCAGGAAAAGTTAATGCTTTTACAAAAAATACCCTATTTTTTAATAGTGTAGTCTGGTAGTGGAGGGAGCATGGTTGTCACGGCAGGAGTGACACCAGCCTATGTTATTTCCTGCTTTATTTGTAGCTCATAGACATAATACCCTCCCCGTATTGATGTTGCAGCTGATAACATGCTGAGGAAGTTTCACATTTAGTCAGGCGTGAACTTGCGCTTCCATTTTTTTTTTAAAAACTTTTCAATAATGTTCCTGTGCAGTAGAAATCTCCTGAAATGTGTCTGTGTGGTGGTGATGGGGATCTCATCAGCAGTGCCCTGTCTGTGCTCCTCGTTTGGGATGGTGAAGGCCTGTAATCAGTTTTCAAAAAGTCTGGACTACTTCGATTTCCTTGGGTATTATTGGTGGAATTTTAGACTTTAGATTTGAACTGCTGTGATAATTGAGCTCTTTCTGGTATTGGGCAAAGAAAAACCCATGCAGTTTTTTAAACCTGCAAATATGGTGTGAAACTGCTAAATAAAAAGGGGTTTCTTCTATGCTCTTACTTATTATGAGAGATCCAGAGTAACTTTAAGGAGTTTTTTCTGTCATTTCTAGGAGTGTTGGATGGTTGAAGCTGTGGTTACCTTGGTGGTTTCGTTTTTCATGTGATACGGCATTATTTTTGCCTGTGCCCTCCAGCTTAAGTTGAGGACCAAAGGAGTGTCTTATTAAAAGTCTTCAGTCTTAGCAAAAGGCCCTTGATTAAAGCTCCTCACCTACCACCTTTTGATAGAATAGACTAAGCGAAAAACTCTGCTGTGCACTACGAGGCTAATCCATTTTCACGAGCTTTTAGGGGAAGATGATTTGAGAGGATTAGATGAGAAGTTGTTATTCATGATTGGCTGACTATGTTGGAAAGACTATTATGACTATTGAAGTTTTAGACTTTCTATATTCTTAATACTGTTGTATTTGTATGAGAGCATAGGAAAGAGGCGATACACTGAAAAACCAGATTGTATTGAAACCAGTTTGGGAGCTGGGAGGTCAGTTTTTTCTCTTATGCTGAAGGGAGTGGAGGGTCTGGTTAGGGTGGGAGGAGGCCAAGATTGGTAAGCTAAAGAATACAACTTAAGCTCATTTCTTAACGTAATAGTACACGTTACAGAAAGTTTTTGTTCCTGGCACTCCTCACTTTACGATTGTTAAAGTACAATGGGTTTTGTATTGTATCATGAAAAATAGGAGGGCAGTTCCTTTAATTCTACCTTGATGCCCTGTGATGCTGAACTTAGCGCTTGGAGAGACACGGTGGTTGGTGATTATCATTGACTGGGGCCATCGTTTTTATTCCTAATGTTATTTTAAATAGAAATTCTCCTTTTTCAGCTGAGAGTTTTATTTGATGTCTGCAGTCAGTTGCAGGGCACTTCTGGTGTTCCATGTGAGCAGGGTCACTGGCGCAGGCTGCGCCTCTTCCCTCCTCCCCTTGTGCTGACACTTGCACTCCTCTGGGCCTGCAGAAAGCCCTCTCCTCTCTCTAGCTGTAATTTTCTGCTGATTTGGCTCTCCCTGGCTTGCCTGCAGGATCCGAGGAGTGTTGGGGCAGGGGAAGGAGCAGGGCCCTGCAGCACAGTGTGTGGTAGCATTGACTCGAGCTGCTCCCATTGCAGTTGGAGGAATGTCCAGCTGACAACTGCCTGCAATTGTTTCACTTTTCATCCCAAACAAGAGTGGGTTGAATAATTCCCTGGTGTTGTGCAAATTAACTCCTGCTCTATATTCTGCTCTTTAGGATTCTTGAAAAAACGTGCAGCCCGTGTCCTTTGTACGTTAGTATTCACAAAACTTCAAAATCTGTAATTTCATCTCTATTAGATGAGTTCACACTTGTGTAGTTTTCAGATATGGATAATTTGACTTGGTAAAAAGAACGTTTTTTAAAGGGCTGTTGTTAACCTTTGAGCAAATGCTTGATAGAGTACATTAAGTCAAAAGAATGTATTTCTTCCTCCTTTTTCAACTTCTCCAAAGTAAAAAAAAGGGTTTTTTTCTCATATGTATGAATAGTACATTTTGAAATAACTACAAATGAAAGGTTATTTTCATGTGAAAATGAAAGCATCTTTCCTTTCTGCATTTTTTTAACTGAGAAGTAGCAATGATTGTTTAACAGTTTATAAATGAAATGTGTCAGAACATGAGAATCAATGCTGTCTTTTGTCTTTGAATTGCTTAGAATATTTAAAAGGCTTGCTAGTATGTGTATGTGGGTGTGTGTGTGTGTATATATATACGTGTGTGTGTATATATATGAAAATATATAGATACATATGAAAATGTGGTCACTGAATAAGGATATGGTGAATGCTGCATAGATTCAGAAAAGATAAGAAAAAACCCCCAGTATTCATTGTACCACTTGCTACTCTTTTGTCTTGTGTCCAGGAAGTCACAGGGCAAAGTCATATCCTAAATATATCAATTTCTGGATGATTTGTTGCTTTCACTTGCTCTTCCTAAGCAAGAAGTTGTTGCTTATTAGATTTCTAGCATGCACAGTAAGGTTTGAGAAGCGCTTGGTCAGAAGGAACAATAGACAGACACATTGGTTTTACACTGTTACCAGTTCTTCAGGATGATGTCAGGTAACTAATGGGATTGTTCTTTTTAGTTTTTTGGTTTTTTCCCTTCCTTTGTCCAGATCCTAGTTGTTAGCTGTCTCCTGGAGCCTTGTGGAGCTTGCCCTGCCTCAGGCCAAAGACAGTCGTTCCGTAATAGCTGTTCTCCGTGTTGCTGAGTTGCCAAGTCCAACAAGTGTGGATGGAGTGAGTCCCATGTGCACACAGTTGTTCCACCATTCGTTCCTGCTCAATTTAGGAGAGCAGGCAAGATGCTGAGCATGGTGATTGGCAGAAGTATTCTGAATCCCAGCCTGAAGTGCATCCAGCTCTGTGGAGGTATTTGTGGGTGGGTTCGTTAGGTGCCTGTGTGGAACCCAACCCCTTCTTATGAGAAGTGCCTTGGGGGAACTGGATACTGTATGCTGGTCTGCCCAGTGCAGCACCACGAGAACATTCCCAGGAACCCTCAACATGCAGGAGATAAGATAGGCTGTACTGCTGGTACGTTTGCTGGGTCATGATGGAAGAGGCTGTAGCAGTGAATGTCTTGGCTCCCATTCCGTGCGTGTTGGCAGTTGTGAGAAGAGAACTCATCAGTAGCAGATGATTGTTCTGCAGGTAAAGTAAAACTTGAGGATGGAAAAAGTGATGTGCATGGGCATCCATTCTTAGTAGCTCTTCACGTTTGCTGTAAAGATGCCATGTAAAGGTCTTACCTGAAGTTTCCTTTGTAGTATCAAAGAACAAGGGCTGACAAAATGCAGTGTAGTGCCACCAGTGCCTCTGGGGTTGGTCCCCCTTGGAAGGAGGTGAAGGTCAGAGAGTGTGTGTGAAGAATCTGATGGCAGAAAATTGCCTCTGCATTTTGTGAGTGTTTTGAAAGCAGTACGGTGGTGTTGAATGCACATGTTGATCCCCATCTGTTTCATCTGCTGCATTTTCTCACCTCTGCACCCTGGTTTGTGGTGTTGCTTTCCTCACAGTCTTAACGTGGTGGCCCAAGCCCAGATACAGTCTCTTGAACTCTCTGTGAAAGTTTTAGGTGTCTTTCTGGGGCACAGTTCTTCATTTTACTCCGAAAGTGCCAATGAAAACAAGTTTGGTAAATAAAGGAAATGGATCTATAGCAAAAATACGGATTATTTATTATAGTAATGTGTAATAAAGTTTTAAGCAGATCTCTGCTTTTGATGAATTCCACCGACTAAATTGCTTTGGGAAAAAGAAGGGAGCAGGTCTGGTCAGGAGGAGCTTTCTGTGGGTTTCTGGGCTCCCACGGGCACCAAGGCTTGTGTGTGGTGTCACGTAGTAGTGTGTGTGCTTCCCTCCCCACTTCTCCTGAAGCTGTAGTCATTGCTGACCGTGGGCTGTGCCACTAATTCTCTGCAGGGGATGAAAAGAAGATCGTGCTGCAGAGAGTGTGGCCGTGCCCACACAATTCAGAGAAGCCTCCAGTGAGGCAATAGTTGCTGAGTTACGGTTTCCAACGTTGAGCTTGCTTCTCAATCCCTCCTTCGGTGCCTCTGTATCATTTTTCTCACCGCAATTTTTGTCCACGATTTAGCGACTGAAAAGGGTTTGGTAAAAGCACCCGAGTGATGATACCCAGAGGACTAACAAGGAACCTATTACTGTGGGTTAATTAGAGCCATAACAGAAATAATTCAAAGTCAAGTTTCATCCCATGAACAAACTGATGTGGCAAAAAAACCCCACCCTTATATGCAGGCAAAGGAATTAACATCCTATCCTACAGGAGTGCCTATATAGTGGTATTTAAGGACTATGGATGCTTTGGACTTTTTCTTTAGAAAAGGGCATTTAAAAATGTTATGTTTGACGGGACAATGAAGAATTTTCAGGTTTTCTACCTTAAATTGTCCTGCAATCAAAAGGATGCCTCCTTGAAGATGATTAAGGAGTTCTGAGAGCAGCTCATGAGGCCACGGGGCACAAATTAATTCTAATTAGCCCAGGGTGGAATCTGTCATTGAGGTTTTTAAAATTTTCTGTTCTATAAAGTAGATATCCCAGCGTGTTTCTCAAGATGTCTTGCCATGTTCAGATCCACACACCACCACCTGGAGGGTTGTTGTTTAAATTGCCAGCCTGCTTTGTGATGTGTATCTCCAGAGCCAGCTGAACAACTCAGTGTTTGAACATCTGCAGGGACCACGTTACGTAAACCTGTTGGCACCAGCGTGGGTTCTTCCCACACATTCAAATGAAGCTGGTGTGGCTGCGCCGGAGCTTCTTAATCAGCTTTGTCCGGCCATGTAGGTGATTTGTCTTTGGAAATGATGTCAGTTACTTAAGAATTTGTGGTACTTCAAATATTGGCAAGGCTGTAAAGAAAGTAAGAAAAAGTGGCTGTAAGAAACAGGGCAGGAAGCATGAAAGCTGAAGAAGCTGGTGATGAAGTTCCCTTCTGGAACATGAGACCTGCACAATGGTTTCAGTATTGAGTCTCTTCTGCAAACTGGGTGCAGGGTGTGCAGATTAAGTGAAAAATAAATGTCGTTTTCTTCCAAAGTGAACTTCTAAGTTGCTTTGTGGTGGGTCTATGTTGTTCTTTGCTTGGAAAAGCAAAGTAACTGATTTTTACAGGTAGTACTACCTGCCTGGAATGTCAGCATGGCTGTGCAGTGAGGGCTGACAGAACAGCACTCCAGAAGGTGTATCTGTACTGACACGTGCAAACAACTCCAGCTCCAACTTGCAATCTTTCACTATCTCAGAGTTCCCAAGTTCACATAAGCTGGTTAAATTCTCTTAAGTTAGCTGTTACACAGGTATGATGCATTCATTATAATTTGCAGATAGTATTGATTTAAATAATTTGATTTTAAAAATGCTTCGTGTGTCACAGCAAATTATTTTTGTATCCTGTTGCTTTTGTTGAAGTACAAGAGGTGAAGCTTTGTAATTACAGTTTGTTTTTTTCTGCCAGACTTCATTCGTATTTGTGGTGGGCATTAAAGTTCAGAGAATGCTCTCTTATTTTTAATTCAGCCCCTCTTTTTTCCTTTCAGCTTTCATTTAAGGGTTGCATGTTTTCAATAACTCGTAAGATTTCAGACCAAATTCTCAGTTTTTCGGTAACAATTAACTGTGGTTAGCGTTTGTTGGTGGAAAAAGGGAAGTGAAAGTCTTATTTTAGTGTCTTAAAATTACATTGGTAAGTGTTGCATCATAAAACTGGTGGTTAATTATTACTTCTTCAGGTGTTTTATGCCTTCTAAAATAGATTTTTATCTTAGCCATTATATTATAAGCAAGTATGTTATTCTGATAGCATTTTGCCATGGGTTGGTGCTATTCCTGAAAGCAGTATCTTGATTACTAAGAGTCTGAGAATCTCCTCTTTCTGTTACGAGAAACTTTGTGTGGGTTTAGGATTTTGGTTCCATCAACAGACAGACTATTCTTTTACCAGCACAATAAAGACCCTGATGTCAAGTCATCACACAGATCCAGAACCTGGCATCCTTGGTAGGATTTTGTGAATTTAGAAGGCACCTAAATCAAGATCCTGAAGATGACTTTATCAGGATACTGAAGTTGACTTTATCAATTTTGTTAAAGATTAAACTGTATATATATAGTGAGTTAGGCTTTTCTATGAGCAGGCATGATGGCCTGCCACTCCTTGATAATATTTACAGAATTGATATGCCATCGGAGGTGTATTGGAGTTCTTGGCTGTTGGGAAAGCTCCCTTATTTGCTGCTTGTTGAGGGAGGCAAAAATATGCCTGGCTCCTCTTCTCTCACGAACAGGGAACTGGTTGTGATGCAGAGCTCAAGTTTTCTTCTGGATGAATCCGGTGGTTGTGAGACTGAGCTCCTACCTGCAGTGAGTTAATTGTCAGGAGTGGCTTTTAGAGGAAATCCCATGGATGTTGTCTTCCCTTTCCTTAGGGTACACAAGCTGTGTACACTTATGGATTCAGGAATTCAGTCACTGCTTTTCTCCCAGCTCCTGCAAAGACCTGGGTTATTCTTCTGGCTTTGCCAAATGTTGACTCCTCTTATTTCAGGAGAAGCTCTTACTCCTCATTATAAGCCTGAGGTGGGTTTCCCCAGCCTCCCATTTCCTAACCTCTTGGTTAATGAACTCTGGTGCTGTCAGGTCTCCAGAGCAGTTTGCAGACCTCATTAAAAAGGTTTCACTGCAGCAGGAAAGCTAAAAGGTAAGAGTGACTAAGTGGCACTATTGAATAGGTCATTGTCTTGGGGCTTGAGGAATGTCCATGGATGTTCTTCAGAAATTTTTATGTTGGTTGTACTTTTGCTAGTGCGAGAAAAAGGTAGGAAGTGAAACCCATTGAAGTAGAAAACTGAGTAAACAAACCTCAATTGAATAGAATATAACATGGGGGGAAAAAACCCAAATCCAAATATAGCTCCTTAAAAATTATTTCTGTCTCAAAAATTTGTTCAGACTTTTGCCCCTCAGTTTTTCTGTCTTAAGAGCAAATGATAAGCAGTTCTGATGCTGAGCTTTCTCACCTGAAGCACAGCAGAGGTGCTTTCAGTTCATTTGTTTATTGGGTTTATTCTGCTCACTAAGGACAGATTGTTTCATGGCTAATGCCCTGTCCACACCTCGTCCTGGTCACTGTACCCCTTGAATCAACTTCAGAGAGAACTTCTAAACCCAGGACTCTTAAACATTTTTACTGGACTTTTGAGTTCATAGGTGATAGAAGTAACCAGTCCAGTGCAGAAAGCTCAGTTGTCCAGGGAAAAGTGTAAGTAGCTCAGGTCAAGAAGGGTAAAAATGAGTCTGTGTCCAGAACGACTTGAATTTTTGCATTGTATTGCTTTCTGCAAAAAAAAAAAATGGTTAAGAATGTTTGTTTTTCTGTTTGTGCATTTGTTTCCAAATACAGTTTATATGCTGAGCATATTTGTGTATTACTATATAAAGATTTATGGCTCTCCTGGGACACACTTTCAATTTGTTTATTTCTAAAATAGACTTTTAATTTGTTTACTATTGTTAGAACCTGGTAAGTTATGTCTGTATGTAGTTGGTATCTTAAAAGAGCAGAAGTGGCCTCTGAGATGAATCTGGAGTTTGTACCTTTGGGAAGTTATGTGGGTAAAGTATGTTCTGACCCAAGAGAATTTCATACTTTGGTGGTTGGTTTGTTGGAGTTCTTTTTTAATTGAAAGAAAACAAAAACCTATGACCTAATGGTTTCCTTCTCTTACAGATGTAATGCTAAAGAGAAGCACAGCATTTAGGAAATGTACATTTGGGTTGTCTGCAATCCATGCTAACATCCTTACATCATGTGCCGTGAGGTTTTAATTCCGTTGATATTTTCCAGGAGATCTCTGCCTCCTTTATTGCACAGAATGTCCTTGCTCGTGTTGTGAGAAGCGTTAGAACCATTCCTTGTGTTCTTTGTCACAGAAGAATGGAGGATTGTGTGTACTTATAAGGCAGATAAATGCCACTCTGGAGAAAAAGATATTTCCCGTGCTTCCATCTTGTAATTGCTTATTAGTGCAGACATGTAAATCAGGCTTTTCCTAGTTCATGACTGTGTGCTGCTCATTTGGTGTGAGATCGTGCAGCCCAATTTGCCTTTCCTGCCACCTTCATCCCCTCCACTTACTCCCAGCAGAGGAGAAATCCCAGGTCAGGGGGCTGTGCTTATAGGAGAGCTCCAGTGTGATTAAAAAATTGGAAGAATACAATTCTAACATCTTAAATTGGGTGCCAGTTTGAAGGATGGCATGTGGGCTCTGATCTCTTTGTGCTGGGCCAGGGTTTTGAAGATTAGTATTTGTGAAGTGCTCTGGTAGTTTTGTGAGTGCTTTAGAGAAGCCACTGAGAGAATTAATTCTGCCTTTGGAGTATGCTAGCTTGGCAATAGGTGAAGCCTATTGCCATGTCAGACCTTTCACTTTAAAAGAAAAGAATTATGACTTAATTATGTGAGCAACAACCTATGTGCATAAATTGACTTGGTTTGGAGCTCTGTGGAAAACCAGCATGGAATCATACTCTTGATCTATTAAAAAAAAAAGCCTATGCTGTTAAGAGAATTTAGTTAAGATGCACCAATAATCTTTTTTTTCCCTTTGTTTTTTTGGGGGTTATGTGTTAAAGACATAATTATGGATTATAAGCAGCTGACTATGTTGGCTAATGATTGATTGCCACAAATACCTTTAGATTCAGGATATTTTCCAAAATGTCTGTGTCCTTCATCTAGAAGGACATGTTGGAAGCTTTCTTGAAAGAAATAGAAATTAATTGATAGAAATACTTATATCTCAAAGCAGAATAAAAGTTCAGTCTTGAAAATGAATTGGTCTGTTATTTTCAGGATTTGAGAAACTTTTGCTCTTCAGTTTGGAAAGTGAATGAAGGACCAAGAGCTTTTCACCAGGCTGATGGCTCGGCCCCAGTTCTTTCCTTCCTTTCCTTCCCTGTTCCCCTGCACTATCAGTTGATGGGATAGGATGCAAAGGAGGGGACAGTAGGATGAGAGCAAGTTCTTTGATTACACATGGAAAATTGAAGTTAGAGGCATGAGGAACAACTTTCTCCTAATTTTGTGTAGGAAGTTGGGTTAATTGTGGTGGGGGTAGACAGACTTTAGCATGGGAAGCAGGACTCTGCTCTGTGTGTCACAGGTTGTCTCCCCATGTTCCCTCAAAAAACAGGGATCTTGAACTACAGGCTGGGGTTGGATTTCTTTCTGGTTTTTTCCATACATTTCTGGGGGTGGGCTCTGTGCTTCCACTGTTCCCTTCAGGAGCAAGGACATCCATATTCACTAACTATTTTAAAGCAAGGAATCTTTTCAGTGTTTTCTCTTATTCTTTTGTTCTGCTCTTCAGTTCTATGTGCTCGTCTCTACTTCCATAAGTCTTAAAATTCCTTCATGAGGGGAGAAAGGCTTTAATTATATTGAGGCTCGTGTCTGTCTTCAATCATATCTGGAGCAGTGAGTGACAGCAGCTCCTCCTCTCCCCCAGAGAACAGTGAGCAGCGCCGAGTGCCTTTTCATCTGAGAACTCCCAGCCCTCACAGAGCCTTCAGGAGCCTGGAATTAGGCTCCAGTCGTGCAAGATACTCCTCTATTTCTCATCCCTCATCTGCCAAAAGTGTTTCAGAGGTTGCTTATGTAGATTAATTGTTTTGCCGTTCAGCTCCTTTCCAAAAACCCCTCTATAAAATGAGATTGCTACATTCATAAGGAAATTATGGGCCAATATACTGGGCTCTCCCCTTGCTGCCTAAGTCATATAACATTAATGAAATTAATTGTGTCTTGGTATTCTCAGTTTGGCATGCACAGACAGCACCAGTTCAGTACTAGGAGTTATTCCTGTAGGAAGCTGGAATGGCTTCTCTCAGAACAGGATGATTAGTGACACCAAATTTGAAGACAAAACCAGAATCTAGTAATAAAAATTTGAGTGATTTCTATATACCTGAAAAATGCTTTTAAATCTCCTAAGCTCAGCTACCGTCCGGGCTTCCCAGTTTCAGCTCTAGCTTGTGTGCAAACAGGGAATACAGGGGGCAGATTAAACCCGAGCCTTCAGATAATCGATTCACCCCAAGTCTCTAACTGTTGCCTTAATTAGATAGAGCTTCAAAGCCTATGCGAAGATTTTTCCACTACAGCTTTTCATCACTTCCCCAAGTTCAGCATGCCCTATACAGATGCTTAATTTGTATGCTGGGCCCTGTGATAAAGCTATTTCTGTCGATGAGATTCCAAAATTATAGGCACTGATGTCAATGCAGATGAGGTTAGCCTAATTTGGTCAAGAGAGGGCTATGCCATGCAAAATCTTCTTTACATGGGCACATCAAGGCCAGTGCCAAGACTGACAGGTGTCCAGTGGGTGGCAAGGAGCTTCACTCACAAACATTCTTGTTGGTACTGCTACAATTCTTGCTTCTTTAAGACACAGTATCATAATTGTGAGGCTTTTTGCAGCATCCCTGCAGGAAAACGAAGTGACATGGAAATGGAGCTTCATTTTACAAATGTAAATCTTTTAATTCCTGTTGAAATAACTTTTTTTTTTTATGCTAGATTCTTAAATTCTGTTTCCATTTAATGTTAAAGCTTGACAATGAAAGTGGCATCTTGCTACTTTCCAGAATGGAGTATTTGATTCAGAGCTATGCTGCTTTGAAATCCCCGCAAGAAAAAGGACTTGAAAGTGGGTTTTAATTGTAGGAGGTCTTGGAATGTGGTACACGCGATAAAATGCACCCGCAGGTTGAATAATGAGGAGTCTGTACAAGGATATTGTGGTTTTGAGAGGGCTGTAGGAGGATATTCATTACAGTTGAAGAAGCCCCTGAACTTTTTTCTACTACCTTTCCACCTTTTTTCTATGTCAATGTGTCAGCTGTGAAGTGTATTAAAAAAATGTGTTAATCTATTAATAGAACAATTTCTTTGTATGCCTGTTTCCAGGCCTCCTTCCACACTCCCCCTAATAGGGGATTGCAATCATATGGAATTTTTTGCCTGGGGAATTTTTTTTATATTAGTCTTGAACTTGTAATTCTTCTGTTCCTTTGTCAGCTACCTCTTTCTTAGCACTGACGTATTTTTTAAAAAATAAAACCTTTCTCTGTATCCAAGAAAAAATACCTTGTGCTGACGTCTCTAATTGAAGGCCGAACCTTTTTGGTGTGTTTCAGCCTCAAACATGGACTCTTCTGGTTTAACGCCTGCAGACAGAAGCCACACCACTGCTGAAGAGCTCTCTCTGTTACTGGGTCAGCTTTAGCTATAATGGGCAAGGTGCTGAAATAAGTAAATGAGCTTTTTGATGAAGAGTCTTGGGATGCATGGATTGCTGGCACTGAATATTAATGGAAGGCAATGCCT
Source organism: Brachypteracias leptosomus (assembly GCA_013401335.1). Classification (NCBI taxonomy): domain Eukaryota; kingdom Metazoa; phylum Chordata; class Aves; order Coraciiformes; family Brachypteraciidae; genus Brachypteracias; species Brachypteracias leptosomus. The sequence continues at coordinate 37,239 of VYZX01019460.1, forward strand.
GTTTTACAAATGTGTTAATGTCTATAAAATATCAGCTTTGCAGGAAAATACCTTTATTAAACTTCCTTAGCAAGTTTTTAAAGCATTCACTCTACGAAATTTGCATCTTTACAGGTCAGAGAAGGAGAATTTGGAAGTGCATAAGACCGGGTGGTATCAGGAGGTCAATAAAATCAAAGGTGGGAGGGTGGCAAGAATATTTTGGAGCTGGGAAAGGGGGGAAGGTGCTGGAATGGCTGGTGCTGAGCTGGGGGGGTTTGGAGGGCTGGGGTTTCCAGCTCGTTAGAGCCTGGCCAAGGTTAAGTGGCTCAGCTGAAACTGGTCTGCTTAACCAGTTCAGGTGAAATTGGTCAGCTCAGCCTTACTGGGTGGAGGTGTAATTAGTCCTTGGGAAAATGCATGGAAGGCTCCCAGTGTTTTGGGTATGGTGCATAAGCAGGTTCTGGAAGAAGTTTTAGTGCAGACAAGTCTCTGGATGAATTTTCTCCCCAGAGAACATTGTAGGAGAAACTAACACTGCTAATGTTGCAGGTTTTTGTTTTTAAAAAGCTTGAAGTGCTAGATTTTTGAGGTGAAAGAAGTTGAAGTTGGTCAATGTAACTTCTTGTAACAGTTTTGCTTCTTAGGTTTGTGCTTTCCTTTTTTGTGAAATGCTTGGACCAATATGATCTTTCTTTTGAATCCCTTTAATCCTCAAACTCTGTGATGACTATTTAAGTTAATTACTGTTTTCATTTGTTAATGCCATCATTATAAATAAAATACAATATTGATTAGTGAATGTGACAGCAGACAGTGTAACCAGTTTCAGTGTTTGTCTTGTGGAGTCCTTCAGTTATTTTAATGGCAATGATCACAGGATAGGAAAGTAAAAACTAAGCTTGATTTATTTCAGATGTTCTGTTGCCATCCCTGCTTAATTCATTAACGTGAAACTTCCAGCTTTCCGCCTGAAATTTAATCTCTTTTGACAACATAATGTTTTTATGTGATGGCTGGCAAGGAACCAGAAACAAAGATGATTTTATTACTGCCTTTTTTAATGTTTAGCTTACTTTTTGAGCTGTAGCACATGCTACAGGGAAATGCTGAAGTGTGGTGTGTTTTTCTGTGGGAACTCTTAATATTTTTATATTTTTTAATTTGAAAGTGCTATCTAAAAATCTTTGCATAAATACCTGCTTATAATAAATGGAAGCTGTGTTGCCAGAGGAGTCTCGATAGATGTGATACAAATTTGTATCGCAAAAGAAGCATTTTAGAAAGGAGCAATCTGTTTTGAGGTGGTTTTTTCTATGCAAGGAAATTAAAAATGCTTTTCTAAATTCTGCCTTCTGGATCTGCAGCCATCCTTGGCTTTGGAAGTTCATGCTCTGGAGATCAACCAGCCTTTTAAGTATAGTTGAAGTAGGTTAAGTAGTAATGATGATTTATATGCAGTCAAGAAGGGGATTTTTGCTACTTTTCTTTAATTTTTCATGTTTGCTTATTGCTTACTAGCTGATATGTAGCTTTATTATTAAACAGCTAGAATAGTTGGAATCTTGTACCTGGTTACAACATAGGCTAACATGGCAACTGCCTCAGCAAGAAGCTGAATTGAAAGTAAAATGCTTAGATTACATTTTAAATTAAGACATAAATTGAAGTAGCATCTGTAAAAGTCGGTCACTGTGTGTATGTTGTGAAATTCTAAAAGGCCTGTTCTCAGTATCCATAAAAATAAGGGCAGATTTTCCTCTTCTTTCTTCCTTGAGTGCGGTGTTGTGTGGCTGGGCTGGGCTGCAGCAGGAGCTACCCACGTTTGTTACAGGAATACTTCTCACAGATTACCATTTAATTATTCTTTGTTAGTGAAGTCTGCTGGGGAGAGAGATCACACATGATAGGTAACGAGGGAGAAAAGCGACAGAAAGATGGAGATGAGTCAAGAGCTGTGCTTTTCCTTCACTGTGTGCTGATGAATTGGGAGCTGACAAGCTTATTCCTCTGCTGTCTTTGTGCTGTTCATAGAAATAGGGTTAAGTCTGGTCCATGACAAGGGATGTGCCAGTCAGCATAGCCTAGAAACTGGTGTGCCATGAGCCCTGCTCTGTGCCTGTTCTGGAAGGGGGTGTTTGAAGGGCGAAGGAGAGTCCTCAGAGATCTCATTTCTGGGCCGATGTGTGAAATCAGGGCAGTCTGCAAAGTTGGACTGAGCAGCAACAGGTGTTGATCTTCTGCAGGACACCTCTCGTGGTGCTGGGGATGGGTGAGGCCCTGCTGCCTTCAAACAAGAGCATCCCAGCAGCCCCAAGGATGCCTCCGAAATCTGGTGCTGCTGCTTCAGCGCTGGATTGCCTCTAGATGTTATTGAAATGGCTTTTCTGGGGGGGGGAGGGGGGAGCATTTTCTGTAGATACAGTAGTTACTGGGGTTTGTAAAGCAACACTGAGTCATTCTTCAGGACTGCTGAAATGTATTTAGAAAAAAAAAAAGATTGGAACAGATGGATATTTAGAAATATACCAGTATAACTGGGATCCTGTGCTTGGTACTTCAAAGAAAAGAGCACGCTTACAGGAAATAGAGGGTCTCTGTGTGGAGCCTTTCAGACCTTTAGGAGCATATACAGAAATAATTGAATCCTTACAAATCGTGGTGGGATATTCATGGGGAGCTACTTTGGATCAGTAGGAGCTGGTCCCGTGGGATGGCAGCTTCACGGTGAGAGCAAACCAGTATCTTCAGCAGGTTCCTTAGTGGAATCTGTGGAACAACTGTTGTGAGACCCCCGGTGCCTTCTGCTGTATAGATAATGTAAGGAATTACACAGGAAGGTTTACTCAGCAGATGTGAAAATTGTAGCACAACATGCCTTTGTTTAGATGCATCTACAACCCTGTATGTATTGATGTCTCTGGTATGTTTGTTTGGAAGAGGTAAGAGACAGCAGTTGCCCTTGTGCATTTGAGCTGATGGTGAGGACAGAGCAGCCAGGTGAATTTGAGTGTAAAGTACTGGAAATCTTGCCTTAACAAATATGGTATCTCTGCATGCACTGAGAAAACTTAGAAAAACTGAAAAAAATCTGTTAAGAAACAGGGAGGAGAAAGAGAAGAAAGAAAATGAAACTTCCGTAATTTAAAAGACCAAAAAATGCAATATATGATAGCTGTGCTTTCTGGTGTGCTCCTTCAGCTTGGCATGGAGCTGAGACTCATGGTGATGTCCAAACTGAAACTGCACTCACAGAACTTAGGTAGTAAAAGAAATAGTACATTATCACAGAGGGAGTTTGGTACTATCTTAGTTGTCTGTACTCTTGTACCTGAGGATTTACCACACTTGGTAATGACCTTGAATAATTTCTCTGGTATACTTTTAAAGCATGGTTGATTTTGCCTTTACCTTCGGCTTGTTAATGCAGTTATTCAAAGCAGTACTTCCCCCAAAAGAAGCATTTTAGCCTCTGCTGATTTCTCATACTTCTCATGCACTTTTTGGCTTCCTTTGTCCCCAAATTTGGAATTGTTTCTGTTAACAATGGAAGAAAGTTGTGCTCAATGCACCCAGGATAAGACCATCCACACACTCCCCAAACATCTCCATGTGTTTTGAGATGGGAAAACAGAGAAGACTGATCAGGGATTGAAAATAGTGGTGAGGGCCACGGGGAGGGGAGGGAGCAGAAGATACGTGTTGGGAATGGAATAATGGAGTTGTAGGTGCCAAGATTGTAATTATAGCTTAAAAGCCAGCACAAATATTGGGAATCCTATTTTAAAATGACAAAGGTACCAAGTCTCCTTCTTCCTCCAGTGACCAGCCACTGTGGTTTGTGTCCCCTTTTCCTGGGGACAGAAAGAAATTAATTTCTCAGGGCTGAAGTCACTCCTTTGGTAATCTGTGCTAACTTTTGTATTTTGTGCACTAATTGAAATTTGCCATATGATCTTTTTATAATATAAAAATAATTACAGGAAGAGCAGAATCTTCATATAATCTTCCTTTCAATTATTCAACTTCATCCTTTCAAACTCCCCAATATCCCACACTCTATTCCATTTTTTCCATCCGTAGCTGCGTTTTTTTTCCAGCTGATTTGAGATTTCTTTGTATTTCTGGAATGAAACATTTTTGTCAGCTTAGAGTGACACAAATGAAGATGAATCTCAGAGTTGCACAACATTTATAGGACCACTTGGCTGCGTCATGGAAGTTCCCCTGCTTTCCGACCCTGGAAAGTGCCAGGGGTGTGTGTGAGGGGGTTGTAGGCAAGTTAATTCTTGGAGCAATAAATCAAAGCAACATTCCAGTTCAGGCATGAGTGTGTGTGGCTGGGAGGGCCGCTTGAGGGATGGCTTGGTCGTCAGTGGACAAGAGAAGAGGCTGGAGAATGGAGATTGGTTTCAATGATTGCATCTATTCAGTGCCTTAACTTACTGTAAATAAAGTTAATGAAAGGAACTTGCTATAAAAGCAACCTTGAGAGATGTTTTCAAGTTCAGTTCATAGCAGTTAGAATCATAGAATCATTTAGGTTGGAAAAGACCTCTAGGATCATCCCAAGTCCAACCTTCATCCAACATCTCCCAATGTCCCAAAGTGCCACATCTACTTGTTTTTTGAACACAAAAGGGGTGGCAGAGATAAGGGATTTGTGGCTATCAGCTGTGGTGAAATCTGCTGGAAAGGGGCTCTTGGCAAGGCAGTGTCCTGAATTAGCCGTGGTGGTTTGAGTGCTGGGGGGTGACCCTGCAGCTTTGCTGTATCGAAATCCATTATAGCAGCACGTATGGGTGGCTCTGCATTCCTTGTAGCATTTCTGGAGGGTTCAGTGATTTCTCCTCCAGCCAGGGGACGTGGCAAGAGGAGCTGCCTGTGGAGCAGGCGCTGGCAGCAGAGCACGTTGCTGGGCTCTCGGGTGACGGCAGCTGCAGCCCCAGCTCCCGGGGCTCCTCACTATGGGCAGGGCTCCGGGGTGATCCCATGGGAATTGCACTGGTCTGGTGCTTAGCTCTGAGCTTTATCAAATGGATCACTGCTAAGGTAGGCCACTTTGTTATTCTGCTTGGACTCACTGGGGTTGTAAGTAGCCTGAGGAAGAACAAGTCTTTAAGAACTTCAAGTACTTATTTTTCTTTTTTTAAAAAAAAATTAATCTGCTTTGCAAGCACATAATTTGTCATTTAAGTTTGTGTTTTTTAAGTGTTCATGAAAGATTCTGTAGCTCTTGACTTTTGTCTGCCTTGAAGTGGAAGAATGTTTGTAGCAGTGCCCGCGAGGAGCTGGGGAAAGGGACCTGGAATGGCTCCTGAAGGGCAGGGCTCTGCTTCCCTCCCTTCCTCACAGATCCTTAGCGTTAAAGCGCTTTAGAGACCTTGCAAAAATAAAGAAAAACGATTTCAAACATAGTGAGAATAGTACAGGTTAGTGTATTTTGTTTCCTGGATGGGATACCCTTTCTGTATTGTTGATTTCAGGGGCATGGGAGTGGAAACTCCAGTTCTGTTTGCTTGGGTGAAATACTGAATATGTGCGGATGTTAGACAAAATTAGGAGGTCTTACTTTCTCATTCTAAAGAATGTTAAGTAGCCTCATAATAATGTACACTGCGGTGGTAAACACAGGTGGGATTGGTGCCTGGATGTGGGACTGGGTTCTTCCCAGCACAGCTCACTGCCTGACCTGAAATGAATTCCAAAAGGAGGAATAAACTCAAGTTTAGGGTTGTGAAGGAGGGCCAGAATGGTTGGAGAGAATGAGGGGAACTGGAAACGGAAAATCAGAGTAGGTTTTGGTTACCAATACACAATTTTAGCATTTGTATACAATTAGCAAGGGAATCTGGACATGAATTTTCTGTGAAAAGCAGCTTTGTCAGGTGCCCGTGACCAAGCTCTTCAGTCACAGACAATGGCTCCGATCTGAATTCACCAGGAGCAGTTGCTAGTGCTTGTGAGAACTTTTGTCACATCAAGGAAAAGAGCAGCATACCCTGATGGATGTTCACCTGTGACCAAAGGCAGATGCTAAATGCCAAGGTTTGACAGCCAGTGTGCATCATCCACACTTTACTGGCGCACTGTCAAATTGCTGGTTTTCGGAAACTTGACATTAAAAAGCCTGATTAAAGGTTATGTCTAATTCTGTTTGGTCAAAGATTCTGTCAAGGGGGGGAAAATAGGAATTCCGGGTAGCTGAGATAGCACATCTTAAAACACAGCCATAAGCAGCAGAGGGGTTTATGCTTAACAGTACTAACAACTTTATTTTAAAGAATTATTTTATGTTCATCCCATTATTCTATTTTGCTGTTGCTTTTGAGTCCCCCTGCCATTCTGATTTAGTTTCTACAGTTGAACCCTCTGTGCTTTCCTGTCCTGCTTAAATCAATCACTTTTGCTATTTTTACTATGCTTTCTGTTCTGACCAATATTCAAGCTTTTTGTTTTGTATCTTTCTGTTGAAGTTTTTGTTGATAAAACTTTGGGTAAATCTTATGATGTCAGGTAATACACATCTAAGGTGTATAAATGAAAATACCTTACAGAGGCTTGTTAGATGTCTCAGTAACGTTGATAATCACTCAAGCAATGGCTAAGCTGATAAATTATTGCTGTGTGTCCTGGGAGACCATCATGTGAAATAACTGTATATGGAATAAGTATTTAGAAAATAGTAGTAGGGCCCTTTTGCAGTGGCTTGCCTGGGCTCAGTGGCAGTTTCCTACGTGCTTTGACAGAATATTTTCCAGTGCTTTAGTGAATAAAAACTTGATGATGCCTTATGGAAAACTGTGGATCTTAATTAGCATGGAACTTGGAATTACTTGAAAAAATTCTAAGAATTATGATAAATGACAGTCTCGCTTTTGAAATCCAGTAATAGTTGGAGAAATCCTGTCTAATTAAGTTGTCATTCCAGGGACTTGTAGTTGATAGAATAACTTAAATAACTTAAATAACTTCCATATATATCTATTTAGGGCAGCATAACCAGTAAATTGCAGTTGCCAGGATATAAACTTAACAGCTCTCCCAGCTCTTGTGCTGGTGCAGGATGAGACCAGCAGTGGCTTCACTTCCAAAGCGAGGTGAGCAGCAGCAGTGCTGGGGCTCTGCTCCACACTGGCCTGGGAATTCCTCGGGATAAAACTGATATGTGGATGGAGACGATTCTGTTTGGCACAAACAGCAGCAGGTGCTCTGTTTCCAAGTGCTCCCCAGCACCACGGAAGCCTTTGAAGATAGATCCATGTGCTATTTTGGCACGTCCTCCCCGTTGCAAGGCCTCTAATAACTTCCTATACTCTCCTGAAAGGGTTTTCAGAAAGATCTGACCAAAATCTGGTTTTTGATAGATACTTGATAGGAACTTCTGGAAAGAAATTTAGGGCGGATATTTTCTCCACACTCTGGTCCTGTTTTTAATAAACTCCTCATTACCAATTCCTGTTCCTCCTTGGTCCCTCCTAAAACAAAATCAGTGTGTGTGTGTATGTGTATATATATATCTTTATGTGTATGTGTGTGTGTATATATATGTGTGTGTGTATATTATTTATATTTGAAAGGTGCATGTTCAAATTTCCAAAATGAATTTTGAGAGTTAAATTGGAAATGGACAATGGAGACTTAATTTTCATTTCAGTTAAAAAGTGATTCAGTTTTAACGTGCATAAAATACACTCTTTTTTAATTATTATTTTGCAGATACGTGGAGCAATTTCCTATGACAGCTCTGACCAGACTGCGCTGTACATTCGTATGCTAGGTAAGCACACCAGTTTCTACATTGCAAAGTTCCAATGGTTACGATGGGTTTCAAATAATGGTTTTATATTTGAGTGTTGAATTCTTAAATTTATCATCCCCTTTCTCCTGGGTAATATTCTGGCTAGATTCTTTAGAGTTTGGGTTCTTTTATGTTGACTTCGGTTTTTTGGTGGTTTGCGTGTATTTTTTTCTGAGTTAACCGTCGAAGCAGATGTTTTATATATAAAAAAGTTCTTACAATGAACCCGTTTGGTAGAAGTTAAGTTTTCCAAGTGACTCATGATTGCTCTTTATTTCTGTGATGGAATTTATCACCTCTGCATGGTGTCCCTCTGGTGAAAACTGGAGCTTAGAGAATGTTTGTGTGAGAGACACTTCTAGAAATACTGAGGCTATGAAATGCTCCAGGTGTTCTTGTCATCATGATATAATTTCAACCAGTACTTCTCTTACTAATTCTAGATTACTTGGGAAGGGAAAGGACTCATGGCAGGACCAGCAGCTTAGTCAGTTTACTGAGGAACATCTCCAGAGTAGCAACTAGATATAGGGTAAAGATGAATTAAAATGAAATAAGAGTTTTGGGAGGGGGAGGCATCCGGGGAGATCCTTGGATGTGGACATCACCCGTGAAACTCAGCCAGAACAGAACATGTCTTTTTATGCCCTGAGTCTTTTCAGTTGATTATGTTCAAGTCCCCAGAAATTCACACCAGTGTTGTCTATGAATTTGAAGTTGTAAGCTCTACACGTGTATATATATTAATTTATAGACATATAGGCATACGTGTGCCTGTGGATATATAAATCCAATTTTGACTTAGGACCTTCACGTCTTTCCTCTTCAACTAGCTGGATTTATTTGAGTTTGAAGTTAATACTATAGCACTGGCTGTCTACTGGAGGATTTTTGGTAAAGAGAATGTAATTACTTTGGAGATTTGTTAAGAGGAGGAGAACAGAAGATGCTGGCTTCTGAATGGTTATAGAAAGAGCTGCTGGGGTTTTTGTTGTTGGAAATACGTTTATTTCATTTTCCAAAGTTAATTTCTCTATTGTTAATCATCCTTTTTGCAGGATGAACAGGAGAACTCTTGAAAACGTGATTTTTCTGCTCTAGGCATAAGAACAAGAAAGTCAATTCAGGCCTGAGGTGCTTTTGTTGCCTTGATTTTGTGATACTTTTTAGAAAACTAAATTTATTTTGTGCTGTAATTAAAATACTTTATTTTTCTGCTTCAAAATCGTACAAATGGAGTACTTTTAAGTGCACAACAGGGGAAATGTGTATTTATTTTTAAAATGCACAGATATGCTTTTAATTAGAGATACTTGTAAGTGTATGTCCGTCTTTTTAGGATCTTTAAAATTAATGTGCTAGTGACAGAAACTCAGCTTGTAAGAAAACAATACTTAATTTTGGGGGAGAATAATCTGATTTCTTTTGTTACTTTGGAAGTTTAACTGTCCCGTGAAGAAGTTTAGGCCCATGATTTCTGCAGGAGGGTTTGTGGTAATGCCCAAGCAGACCCAGAGGAAAGCAAAGCCTGACTTTGGTACAGACACCTGCACTGAGGGGAACGTCTCACTGGTGTCGAAATCTTTGACTTGGAGGCAGAACTGGAATATATTCAGAATGTGATGTTCAGTAAATGAAACTTTCACTTGTTCTCTCGCTGGAATCAACTCTGAGAAGATGTGGTTGGTGCTTGTGAGTGGTGGAACTGCTGGCTTTTGTGGCTGGGCAGTGGTGGTAGCTGCTCAGAGGCAGTGGGGCTTTTACAGGGTCCTAATGTCCTAATTCCCTAATGTTCTGTGCTGTACAAGGTAACAACGATTTACAGATTTCTTACTGTTGTGTTTGTACACGGGCTGTAAAAAGGACCAGCCTGAAAGCTGAACAGTTGGATCCATCAGGATGCAGAAACATTCCTATCGGAGTAGGTTTAAAGAATGAATATACTCCATTAGAATTTTTTGCAAAAGATGTGAAGTATTGCATTTCCCAGACAGCATTGTGAGAGGTTAGTCTGAGGGGTTTTTTTTATTTATCTTAGTACACTTTAGCAGAGTGAGCTGTAAGGAATCCTCAGCTGTACCTTAAAGGCAAGTTAGGCCCAGGCTAGAAAATTTTTGCCTTTTACTTGGCTGGTTATTATTCCAAACACATTATATCTGCTTATAAAATGTACCCCAGTAAAGTGTTTATTTTAGCAGACCAAAAATACAAAGCTGAGAGTATCTAGAACACCTCCTTCTGCCTCTGTTTAGTTGTGCTGGCCCTAGAGTTGCTTCCTTCAATGTTTTCAGGCTGTTCCAATGGGAGTCCAGTGGCAATTCATTTGCAGCAAGTCAACAGAAATCCCAGTGGTACAGCAGCGTTTGCAGGTTCCATTTAAAAGATCAAATTTTAGGGGCACACAAAATAAACAACTAACTCTTAACTCTCTTTATTGGTGTCAATATAAACAAACAGCGTTGGCTCTGACTCATCTGTCATTCCCCATTCCCAAAATACACACTAAGCCCCTCCCGAGTGGCTTATTTACTATTTTAAAATACAGATACAGATGCAGCATTGTAGAATTTTTCTTTTCAGACCTCGGAAGGGCCAATACATCTGCATCACCTCAGCTATTGCTCTCAGCAGCTCTTAAGAAATTCTCAGAATCTCTAAGTGCTTCTGTGTAATCTTGATACTTCCTTGATTTATTTTTTTTCTCTCCTGTGCTTTTCTGGTTTCTTTCTTGTTGTTTTATGTTGTCTGAAAGTTTTGCTGCTGTGCATGGGGTAGAAGAAGGGCAGTGACTGCTTGTATGGTGACCGTGCACCTCTCAACTAAATCTGGAACTTTTTTTTAACCTCTTTTTGAGCTGCTGCCTTGTTTGTGTGTCCCACTGGAGTGTTAGGGTAGCACCAAGTGTGTGCTGGGTAACCCCAACGTGGGCATCTCAGCTGCCTCAGGAGAGCCAGAGCTGTCCGTGCTGGGAGAGCACTAAACAATCTCTCTCAAGGTAAGTTTGGCTCCAGCCCTCGTTCCTTTCCAGCTTTCAGTTGCAAACCTCCCTCTTAAATTCATTTTTCCCCGTATTTATTCAGTCTTCAATTGAGTTTCTGCCTGTGTGGCCTTTGTCTGAAAAAATGTGGCAATCCTGGTCACATAGAACTCAGTCTAGTAGAAAAAAAAACTAGTTAAATACTCAACCAGCAGGTATTTCATCATGTTTGTGCATCAAATCAGATTTTGAAGGGAAGGCTTCACATTCTTTTAAATCTCTCTTGATTCTTTGGATTCACAGAAACTCTCAAAGAGGAAAAAAATTGTTCCTGGAAGTTCACTGTCACTAAGATGCTGGCCTTGAATGTGCTCCTCTAAAGAAACAGTCTTTGCAGAGTGGTTAAAAAGGAGACACTTCACAAAAATTGTCAACTTGCTGCCACTTCTGTCCCCCCAAAGGGTATTTACCTACCAGCAATCTGATGGATTCAAAAGATTTTGTAACCACTTACACTTTTTTAAAGGGCCTTAATAAATGAAATCTCTTCATAAGTTCTTTTGGTGTAGATGTTCTTTTAATTCAGCTGGTGAGCTCACTCACACAGCTGTAGCTATGACTGATTTCCCAGATAATTGAGTGGAAGGTAATGAAAGTTGCATTTCCCTCTATATAAACTGGTATTTTCAAGCACCACTACTAATCCATTCACCTCCTCTTTTACAAAACTTCCTCCCTCTTTCCATTTTAGCAATTTATTTTGTAAATAAAATGCACCAGTTGCCTAACAGAAGAGTTCTACAATCTGCTGCCTCTGTATTGCCTGGAACAAGACAAGCCTCTTACCCTCTGCTCAGGGGAATGCTTGAGACCTTTATAATATATTGTCAGTGGTCTGAAAAGGAATATTTACAGGTAGTAATTGGGTTATTTTCCCTTGCAGCTCTGCTCAGGTTTTCACTTTCAAAAACCCCAAAGGAGCAATAGCTGAAACCCGCATGTATTGGGTGTGTTCCTCCTGCTGTGTAAACGTCAGAGTCATGGTTTGGGGAGCCCTGGGCCTTACTCAGCTTTTTATGGTCCTTGCAGCTGCCTCAAGATAACCCTGATGTGAAGTGTGTGCCTAGAGATAGGACAGTGTTCAGAGATAGGGATCTCTAGGAGGATGCCCTGGGAAGTATTAAAGGTATGTCACTGACGTTTCAGTGCCTTTAACTCTTCTCTGACGAGCTGCCTGCTGCAACGTTACCAATGAGCAGGTTGGGGAAGAAAAAACACTCCTCAAGTTATCAGTTGCTGGAAATTAAATAGCTATATCTTAATTTTGTTTCTACAACATCAGTTTTAGTTCTTTGTGTTAAATGCTTAGTTTTGGTTCGTATGAAAATTGCTGTGTTTGAGGAGAGGAGAACACTACTCTTGAAGGATTTTCATAATTAGATTTTCACATCTTAAATATCACTTTGTTAGGATTTGAGGAGGGAAACACTATTGCGTTTGGTCCTCAAAGGTTTGCCCAAATCTGCAATTCCAAAAAGATTTTAAATGAAAGCTTTTAGCTGTGTACAAATACCTAACGAGAGAATACTGCTCAGCTTTCAGTTGGTGAAATGCATACGTCGAAATCACCTGGCATGCTGAAAGATTCAGGTTGAAGCTAATTGCAGTGCCAAATAGTTTGATAACGTTTTAATACTGAGTTTTGGTATTTTAATAGGCTCTTGTGTAATATTCAAACAGCTGAGCACAAGTAAGTAACTGCTAGTGGGAAAATCCTCTCTTGTGTAATATAAACCCATATTGTAACCAGCTTATCTGCTCAAAGCTGCCATTCCTAGAAGCGGGATCTTTTTTTGTATTATACAGAATGTGATTGTTTTCTGTGTGTTACTGAGGAGCAACTCGACTTTTACTGTTCTTGTTTCCTGTCACATTAAGGTGCATTTTTCCCATACTGGTGTAGCAAGCTGTTCCTAATTTCATCTGAATGCTTATCACATGCTTCTGGCAACGTCTGCTCAGGCAGGAGAGGTTTTGACAAGACAGCATGCGACTGCATGTCTACCAAGTCTTCAAACTTTGTTTTGAATTTCACCTTGAAAACAAAAAGCATTTGAAGTAGGCCTCTTGTTTGAGTAACCCTCCTCATTAAGTACATGAATCTTTACCCCTCCAGGCTATGTTCATTTGCATTTTATCTCTGCCACTCTTCCACACTTTTATTTCACTCTTGACCCTGTTTCTAGGAGATGTGCGAGTAAGAAGTCGGGCAGGATTTGAAACAGAGAGAAGAGGTTCTCATCCATACATTGATTTCCGTATTTTTCACTGTAAGTATTTAAAAGCAGATTAAATGACGAGTAAACAAAGGCTTCCATTAATTTTAGCTACTGAGCCTCTAAAAATAAAGTTAGCAGCTTTTATAGCGAGACCACTTTTTATACTTCTTAGCAAAACCTTTCATGCTGCTTCATTTCCAAAAATAGAAGAGGAAAAGCTTCACTGCTAAAGCTTTGTTTTTAAAAACATAAAGTCATTGAATATAGACCCAAATACCTGTGGAAATGGAGACCCCTCTCTACAGCCACTGAGGTGTGTGCCCAGTTCTCCTGTGGCTGAGAGGGACACTGCCCTGGGCTTTTTTTTTAATAAAGCAGCAGAAGAGCCTGGCCCAGGATGGTGTTTGAGGAGCATTACAGCAGACGTCAATACTCTTGACCTCATTAACATTACATTTCCTCAAATATTTAGCAAGGACTTAAGTTTTTTTGAAATAAACAAATCATAAATAAAGATTAGTGGTATAAGAACAGAATATGTTTTTTGATTGTGTTATAGGAAACTTTTTTCTCAGAAGTGTTATAAGAAGAATATTTTTAAAATAATTTCACTTTCTTCTCTACATCTATATTGTTATAACTAAATATGCTGGAAGATGTTGTACTGAAAAAGCCTCAATAACCACCAAGCTAATATGCAGCAAAAGTGCAGGGGATTAAGGTCTTAATTAATGTATGAAGTGTCATAAAGTGTCTATACCAACAGTGTATCAGCACAATTCCAAGTATTCGGAATGCAACGGAGAGACTTAGAAAAACTTATTTAATGGTAACAAGTGTGGTTGTTGTAATTACCTTATTAATGAGTGGCAGAAACTGGTCTGATTAATATTCTGATCTTAATTGAAGTTACACTTTTAAAAGCAGATCACTACCTAAACTTTCAAACTCTTAATGAAACTAAGACTTTAAAAGTTAGTCTCATGAAATAGGTGAGAAAACAAAGTTTGAAGAGTGTGTTTTTATATTGGTTGTTTTCAATAAAGAGGATGTCACTCTGCCTCGAGTCCTGGTAATTCTCCTGAGTCTAACAAAAGTTCTCTGCAGAAATAGTGTGTGATTTAGGAGTGCCATAACAATGTCCTTGTGTGTGTGTGAGACATTTCATGCTGCGATGGGGAAATACGAACAGAAGTGCTACAAGAACTGCCTGTTAAAAGGCAGCCCTGTGTGGTATTGCTGCTGTTGTCAAATTAACTGTATTTCTGATGGGACTCATCACACTGTTTCTCTCCATCCTGATGACTCTGCACCGGGCAGACCGTGACTAATCAGCAGAAGGATTTTCACACCCTTTCTTCTTGTCCCTACTTGTTCAGGCACAGGCACCAACCTTGAGCAACATCCACTGTGGTGTCTGATGACAGCAAAGAATGTTGCTAGGAGGCCCAAAAAATTCTTTGGCTGTAAGTTCCCTCTGGAGTCAGCTGCTGGGGCAGTTTTCAGAGTTGCCATGTTATAGGCAAGATTTTTTTTGTTGTTTTTTTCTTGCACTTCAGAGCTGGGGCCCTGTTGCAGCCTTTACTCTATGACTTCAGTCTCCTGCCACATTGTGGAGTTTCCTTCAAAGTCAGGAAGGAATCCAGCCCCATCTCTCACCATATCACTAGATAGTCTATTAATTTACAGATATATTTATTTTTAAACCAGCAAGATGTTTTTGTTTTCTCTGCAATGCTAATTGAGTCCTGATCAACATTTCCTTAATTGTTTTAAGGAAGAGAGTTCTAGTGTCATGCTGAGATGTTGTGGGAATCAGCTCTGACCTCATTTTTAGGATATTCTCCTCATCCTTCCCTGGTAACTCCAGGATTTTTCCACTCAGAGCTCCATGGCTGAAAACCATTCCCCCCTCTGAGCCATAGACAGCATGTGAGAGGAGCCATCCCGGGACTAAAACTGGCCTGGAAAGGGACTTTTCTGAGGCTGAAGCAGATGAAACGATCTGAGTATTGGCCGTTTTTCTTCCCCTCCCTCCAGCTGATACCCATGGTGCATGGGTACACTCCCTTCATGGTGTTTGTGGAGTTTCACTGTGACTTCCTGCTCCTCTCCACTAACTTCACCCTGTGGTTCCCAGTATTTCTCATTGCTCCCCTTGTAGCAGATGACTTGTGTCCTGGCTGGCACCAAAGTTGAAGCATTATTGCTGTTCTGTCTTTTGCTTTGCTAACTTCTGTTGTTGAGTGTAATTTTCCTGTCAGTGATGTTTTGTGAGGCAGTTAAATGTCTTTCAGGAAGTCCAGCTAATAACCTGCTGACCAGTTCTCTTTTTCCAGTGCTTTATTAGTAGCCTCTCAACCCAGGATTCTATTGGTAGGTTTGAAGAATACTGAATTCCAAATGCATTGCCCTATTTTCAGGAAGCTGTATTTTTTGTTGGTTTTGGTTTTGTTTTTAAGTAATCACTTCTGTTTCAATGCATTATTTTTACTTGGAGTTTGAACTAGCGTTACCAAAGCAGTTTGTCCTGTGGCTCTTTGCTAGGGTGGTTTTCCAGCCCGAGATCCTTCAGGAATGGAGTTCTCTCTGGTGGTGGTGATGTCTGGCAGTTTTCCTCCACCAAGGAGGATCTGTTGCAAACTACTGGAGTTATTACAGTCATGATACTCTAGGAGTTTCTTGAAACTTAACAGTTCTTTCTGATTCCACTCAGAACACTTAAATATGCACATGTAAGATAATGCATTTCTCACTGGTTTGGTGGGAGTAACTGGGAAATCAGAATGCTTCTGGGTCCCTCTAGTGGTGTGAAGTGCTAGAGAATACTTTCAAATTACTCAGAAAAAGAAAAGTATTTGTATCCTGGAAGGCTTTAGAAATACAGTTATAATTGGCATGCCAAAACAAATATTTCTTTCAAGTGTATATATTTACAGGAAGTCAGATTTGGTGATAGTATCTGCTGTGTAAGAATAAATGTGTAGTTGGGTTTAATATGGGGAAAAATGAGAGATTGTTTCCATGGAAAGAAGATACTGCCTTGAATTTTTAAGGAGAAAACCTCCTCTGGTGGACCTGCACACATCAAACTTCAGGATTCACATTCAATTGTAAGAAAGATCTATCCTCTCAAAAAAAAATTATTTTTAATTCCTTTTTCTGTTAGTGGCAGTGACCTGAGATCCTCACTTAAGCTCTTTCTGCTGGTTTTATGATGGATAATTTCCTATTTACCCTTTGGGCCGTAGCAGGGAAGAAAGGGAAGGATGGTTCTTACACCTTGTTTTGACCAGACCCCATCAGAGGCTTCAAGTCTTTATCTTTGCATTAAAAGGAAATTGCAGCATTTCACTGGGATTTAAGGTTTCTATTAATAAAAAATTAAACCAAACTCTAACCAAGCTGTCACTCTTCCCCTTGTCTGTCCGTGGTATATGAAAGATGCAAAAATTCCAAGAATAAATCTACTGGTATATTATGATTTTGATTGTCACTTGTCTTTACTTATCTTATTTTTATTTCAGCTTGAGAAAATTTAATATTTAATATCCCTGTTAAATGTGATAATTTTTTTTTTAGGTTTTCATGAAGGACAACTCACTTAAAAGATTGGGAGTGGGAAGAGAGATTAAAATAAGTGTCTTGGAATACAGATGAAATCTGTTGCACGAAGACAACTTGTATTATTATATTTTCATGCTGTTTATGCAAAATAACTGTCGTTGGTGAAGAGAATTATTCCTTTTTTTCTTTATTTTAGAGAGAGGCATATTTTAGTATACCAGCATCTCACTTAACATGCCTAGAAACAAGAATATAATCATTTTAATATAAAAACAGCTTGGAAGGAAAAAATACTTTGATTGTTATTGTGATTTTCTGGAGGGTGTGAGGAGCTGAGAAGGGAAGAAGGTCAGAGCTGGACAGAGGCTGAAGGTTCAGTCTCCTGGTTCCTCACATCAAGTGCTGTTGATTCCTTCTGAACGTGCCCAACATCCTGACTTTTCTTCCATTCCATTTCAGTTCTCAGGACTGTAATGTCATGTAGTTATGTGTAATGTTTAGACATTTATTTTCTTCTAGTTTGTCCTTAAACTGTTCTCCTCTGTAGGGAGCAAAGGGGCACTGTTGGGTGTTAGAAAGGTGTTAAGCACAGGGAAAGCTCCGAAAGAAACCAAGGAGTTGGGCTGGGAGGAGGGATGTGTTTGCAACACACTTTTTCTTGAGCTCTTCACCTTTTAAAATCCATTGTTGAGCCTTGCTTTGGTGGGGTCTCTGAAATTAGCATCTCTTGTGTGACTCAGAGGGGAGCTGATATTCCCCTATTAATCATGTGCATGGAGTGAGTGTTCTGCCTGTGCCAGGAGGGAAATACCAAGTTTCCATTGCACAACCCTACCCCTCAGCCCTTCCTTCCACTGAGCTGGGCTGTGCTGCTCTGCCCGAGCCAGAGTGTGGCTGATTTCTGTAGCCTTCCTGGTAATTTATCTGTGAGGAGAAGGGAACAGCAAGCATGGGTGCTACCAGTGTTCCTGCAGCTGACAAACCTCTCTCTTTTTTTCTTTATTTTCACCCCCCCTTCCTTTCCTTGATAGCAATTTTCTTTTTCAGCCTCCCTTTTTAAATTAATTACCTGTCAAACCTCCACATCTGACTCACCTCTTCTGAATTGTCCTGTGGCAAACGTTTAGCTGTTCAAGAGAGAGCAATTGATTTTTTTGGGTTGGTGTAGTCCCCCTGAATGAGATGTTCTGGAACTGCAGAGGGCTGGCAGGGCTCAGAATCTCTTTTTCTCCTTTGGAAGCGATTCTTATCATTGCAGATCTAAATAAGATGTTTGGTCAAGCTGTTATTATCTGACTCGTGGGACAAAGAGCAGTTCAGAGGGGAGGACTGGTCCCGGGCAGCAGCAGAGGCTGGGGGCTGACCAGCAGGAAAGATCTCCTCTAGGGGTCCTGGTGGACATCAAATTGAACATGAACCAGCCACATGCCCTTGTTGCAAAGGAAGGAAAGGGTGTCCTGGGCTGTATTAGGAGGAGTGTTGCCAGCAGGTCAAGGGAGGTGATCCTGCCCTTCTGCTCAGCACTGGTGAGGCAATTCCTTGAGTACTTTGTCCAGGTCTGGGCACAGATGGACATGCTGGAGAGAGTCCAACGAAGGGTCAGGAAAGTGATTCAGGGGTTGATGAGAAGAGGCTGAGAGAGCTGGGACTGTCCACCCTGGAGAAGAGCAGGCTCAGGAGACCTCATTGATGTGTATAAATACCTGAAGAGAGGGTGCAAAGAGGATAGAGCCAGGCTCTTTCCAGTGGTGCCCAGTGACAGCACCAGAGGCAACGAGCACAAATGGAAACACAGGAGGTTCCATCTGAACATCAGGAAACACTTTCACTAGGAGGGTGACCGAGCACTGGCACAGGTTGCCCAGAGAGGTTGTGGAGTTGCCATCCTTGGAGATCTTCAAAAGTCATCTGGACGTGGTCCTGAGTGAGCAGAGGGGTTGGACCAGATGTCCTCCAGCAGTCCCTTCCCACCTCGGCTGTTCTGGGAGGCTGCAGTAGCAGCATTGCTGCCAGGAAAGCTGGGCTGAAGTAGGCTTTGGGCTCTGTTTGAATCGCATCAGCTCGAGCAGTGCTTTTTCTTTTTTTCTTCTTTACCTTTTTTTTGAATAAGGGGCAGAAAAGCAGGATTCATGTATGAGAGCCGTGGTTCACGAGCTATGTAAACTGATAACTTAGTTTAAGAAATATTGAAAAGATGAATGTCTCAATAGCATATTTCAAAGCAAAGAGTGATGACTGTTCAGCTTCACAGAAATCTGAGTAATCCGTTTGCCTCTGTACCCACGCTGTCATCAGAAGAGATAGAGGCAGAAACATGTGACAGCCCCCCAGGTGACTTGGGCACCCAGACAGAGGAGGAACATGAGCCTGTCCTGCCAAGTCACCACATTCCCCTGTTCTGTGCACTCGGCTATTCTGTTTCATTGAGATTAGCAAAGTTCCTGGATTTTGTATGTGACTTAATTTTAGATCATTTTGTTACCTGAACAGACCCATTTTATATTTTATTTCAAATGGCTTCTGCTTTCAAATTTGGATTTCAAAGGGACTGGAATGAACTAATATAGAACAGAAAGTATGTTGAAACTTCTGCAGGGAGAAGCATTTATATGGATAAAGATTTATCTTATGTAAAACTGCTTTCACTAGAAATCACTGAGGTATTTAATTGAGGTTGTTAATAAAGCCACATCTTCCCCCGTACAATAGTTTAGCCTGATTTGAAGAACAAAAATTGTAGCTGCTGCCTTGACCAATTTCTAACATGCCTTAGATTTGGAAGGGCAAGAGGGCCATGCTACAGAGTTGGGCTCCTGCTGGTTTTGAGGATCTGCATCTTGGGAGAAGAGCATGTTTGCATTGACTTCCTTAATAGCTTTTTTCTGTTCTTTCTACCTTTTTTAAACATAAGTCATTTGGGGCAGAATGAGGGAAGATCAAGACTTGATTTATCATTTATATAAACTTTCTTAAACACTTGAAGCATATCAAGTGGAATTGAACATAAGGTAGCATCAGTCCTTTGAATAAACCAGTTGATAAGGGTAAAGCAAAATATTTAGATTGAAATCAGGCTCAAACAATCTTCTGTGGTGTTCTCACTGTGCTGGGAAGGGAATTAACAGCTGCTGTAATTCAGTGTGGTACCAGTTTGGCAGAGGAGAGGTTCTGAGCACAATTATTTGCAACAGCACCAAAATCACTCGAGTGTGTTTAAAACTTTGCTGGTAAAGTTGAGAGAATTTCTGAGCTTTGAAATCTGTGTAAAAGCTCTTTGTACGTGCTCAAAGCCTAATCGTAGCTCCTGTATCCACACAGTTACTGGTGCTTTTGCTGGTGTATGGATCTTCTGTGGTTTGCAAGGGCCATGGATTGATGTGTATCTGAGAGAAGCTTCCCAAAACCATGTTTTTACCCTGTTTCTCTAATATTTCTGTCCTTTCAGTAACAGTTCCTCAGATAAGTTTCAGCTGTGATTCAATATTTGGTTTTCTTCACAGGATGCTTACACAGAAACTTCCCTTTTCAAGCCATGGCTCTGTACTTACTATTAATAAAAGTGTTTATATTTGTGGCTGAGACACTCGATGCTCCAAAAAAAATCGCATTGCCTTTGTACCAGACTTCCCTGAACTCTCGTCGTCTTGGTCAAGGTTTTTTAGAGAGAGTGTTTTATTTTCTTGTGTTTTCTGTAGCAAATTCTGAAATTGAGGTGTCTGTGTCTGCGAGAAATGTGAGGAGGCTGCTGAGTTTCCAGCGGTACCTGAGATCTTCCCGTTTCTTCCGTGGTATCACTGTGCCCAACTCGTCAAACATCTTGGATGAGGATTACAATGGGCAGGCAAAGGTTTGGGGCTTGACTTTGATTTTTTTTTTTTTTTTTAATGTTTGCATGTATAGATCCCATGTTTGTATGTATATATGGTGTGTCTCACGTGTGCCTCGTGCTTTAAGCATGTTTTTATATGTGTATAAGTATTTGTGTGTGTGTGTGTATGTATATATCTTAAAGCCTAGCCAAAATTACCAGCTACTTGCCTGCCTACAAGTTCACTGTGATGATTTTTAGAGCTTCCAGTGAGAGAAGAATCTGATCACCTGGAGGATGGATTTTAATAACATGCATGTAATTTAACAGCAAAAAGATCTTGTTAATGCTCTTGTTTCTTCTGGTAGCCCAGTTTTAGTGGCTGGTGGAGAAAAGCTAGAATGTTTAACTAGAAGGTGGGCACAGACTGAAGAGAAAATGACAGGGTTTGTGTTTTCTTTCAGTGTATGCTGGAGAAGGTTGGAAATTGGAATTTTGATATTTTTCTTTTTGATAGACTGACAAACGGTGAGTTTACTTTTGCTATTTCACTTGTAGTTTATGCCTTAGTGTAACTTAACTATGGCTGTTATGTTGTGGAATGTGATTGCTTGTGCACTGGAAGGCACCAGTTTCATCAGGCACTGCTTTTTGATTTAATAGCCTTCAATCTAAATCCTTGTTTGCCTGGTCATTGTGAAAATACCCCTCTTGTCAGTACTGATAATGATCATTCATTTGCAGAAGAGGCCCTTCTTGTAGATTGCTGCTCTCTCTTAGTCATTTGAAGTAGTAATTTGACATAAATCAACAAATATTTGTGCTAACTTAGTTTTTTCTTTTAATTATGGAGTGTTGGTAATGTATATGGTTGTGTTCAAGAGGTCATTTATACTGAACCAGTATTTTCCTGATAAATTTAACCTTAGATAGAGGAGTTCTCTTAATTCCCAGGACAACACGAAGTTATGTTGGCATGAATGTGTTATAATTACCACATATAATAGGATACCTAGGGAATTAGGAGGCGAGCAGATGAAGCTGCTGTGCAAAATCCAAAAAAGAAGAGAATATCATGGTTAATTTTGAGCACCCATTACAAATTGCAGTAGAAACTACAGAAGTAGTTGGTTAAAAAAAGAAACCAAATCAAAGAAATCAAAAGTATTAACTTATGGACAGAGAGAAAAGATCTGTAGCTGTGTTGGGAAGGAGGAGGGAGGGCTGCTGCCGTAGGCAGGGGGAGGTTTGGTGTTAGGAATTATAATTTAGAGTTTGGAATAGAAGATGAGAGAGTCCAGCATCCGCGTGGGAAGCGAGTGGAGGGGCTGCACTGGTGGGTCCAGCATCAGCACAGAGCGGGTGGGAGCAGAGGTGCAGTCACTGCTTAGAGTTGGCAGGAAGAGAAGGGAAGTTCACAGAGGAAAAGGTGCCTCCAGAAGACCATTTTCTCTCCTGTTTTGTTGAAGGGATGCTTGGCTTAATCTAGGGTAAAAGTAGTATCCTCACAGCCTGGTTTAATACAGAAAACGGGGGGAAAACAGTGAGGATTTTAAAAATAGAATGTTTATATATATACTGATCGACTTTAAGCCAAGGAGAAAAGGCTGTGTGCAGGTTAACTTGTTTGCAAGCATAGCTCATTTTGGATTAGGGAATAGTCAGAAATCACCCTTACAAGAGGCCTTCTCTACCTTTTAAAGATGCTTTTTCCAAATACTCCCCGTGCAGCTGCTCTTGTGGCAGCCTTCCCATATCCTGTTTTACACCTCAGTTTTGTCAGTGCAGGCACACCTTCTGAACAGGCTTTTTACTCGTTTCACCACTGCAAACAACTATATTATTATAGCTGTGAGCAGGTGAAGTATATTGTAAGTTTATAATAGTATTTATTTCCTAGAGAAACTTAAAACTCGAGTTCTGGGTGAAATAAGTAGTAGAGCAAAATACATGCTGAAAATGAGAGATGTACAATTAGTTTTGTTTTTCACCTGATTGCTTTTTAACTTCAGTTTTAAGCTGTATGTCTGTCTGATATGTTGCATTATGATATTGCTAAAGTTGAATCCCGTTGTAACCAGTTTGCACACTGAAACTGCTGCTCTTGTGATGTTCAGTAACCTTTTCCTCCTATCAGTTGATAGTGCACAATTGGTGAATGCATTAAAATGATGCAGAACCTCTGGTGATGACTAAAGGAGATGGCTGGTGGGATCTTGTCGTGCAGTAAAATCTCAATATTTATCATGAATTGGCGTAGAGAAACTTGCTTGTGTAATTTTTGTGAGCAATTTGTTTGAAATGAATACGTTTCTGATGAAAGAGTCGCTGATTTCATGGCTTCCAATGAATTAGTATTTTCATCTCATTTTTAGGAAACAGTCTAGTCAGCTTAACCTTTCACCTGTTTAATCTTCATGGACTAATTGAACACTTCCAGTTAGATACGATGAAACTTCGTAGATTTTTGGGTAAATACAGCTTTTTATTATGATGAATATTGCTGTTTATCCGCATTTTTGTCCCTTAACTGAAGTGCTGGTCAGAGCTTAGAAGGTTTGAAGAGTACTGATGCAGCCCAGATCTAAAGCCTATTGATTGGGGCAATCCCTCAAAGTTCCTCTGGGTATAGAAATGTCCATATTAAATCCAAGCATGTGCTAACCAGTTGAGTAGTGTGGTGTAACAGATGCTCTATTGTATTTATGAAATCTGAATAGTTGGGTTGGGTGATATTTTTATTGGGAGAGGCTAGACAGCTCCTTTCTTTGTTTTGATTTTCAGTTAATTTTAACTTCCAAAGTTTGAGAAGGTTTCCTGGCTGCATGGGACACGCCAGCTTGGCCGTATTTAATGGTGCCAATTTGCTGCTGGCTCTTCCTTGCTCAAGCTCTCTGCAGTAAGCCCTGGACTGTGGGCAGACCTTCTCCATAGACAGAGCACAGTTTTACTCTGGTGTTTGGGTCTGTGGCTCTGAAATGCTTCAGTGGAAAGAATTGTAAATACAATGGAGAATATTTGAACCAAGTGCTGCTTTCCCTTGGCAGCTGTTTTCTGTGTCCCAGTGCCACAGATACAGGTGCTGGTGTGAGGCTTCCTCCTATTGGTTCTGCCACAACAGTACCTTTGATTTAATTTTGTGGAGTGGGGTGATTTTTTTAATGGAGCAGGAGAAATAAATTTCTGTTCCTCTTTAGCTTTCGTGGCTTCAGAGAAAACAATGTTGTGGTTACAGAGCTTGTCATTTAAGAGGGGAGACATTGCTTTTGGAAGGCTCTGCTCCCCTTTCAAGTAAGGGAATGGTTTTGTTTTCATCCTTAAGTTCTTTCAGCTTTAAAAATGTCAGTTTTCTTGCATCTCGTGTTGGTTTGAAGTGAACTCAATTCCTTCTAGTTTGCAAAAGGTAGATCATTTGAGCTTGAGGATGGATCTTTTGGAATTCTTGGCTCTGTCCTGGCCTGTCTGTCCAATCAAGGAGCCTTTCCTCCAGATACAGCTCCTGAGCATGAACCCAGTTCATCCCTTTCTTCTGCTGTCTCTTACACCCTCGTCCAGAGTAATCTGAACATCAGATTCCAGAGGACAAGGACAGTTCAAGTGTCCACAGTGCCACACAAAATTCACTGGAATCTTTTTAAGGAGAGACTCTGATTCTAGTCCTCAGTAGAATCTCAACATTTTATTTTTGTAAATATATAAAATCACATATGTATGTGTGTGTGTCTATAAGCAAGCATCAATATATACACAGTCTCTTGATTTCCAAAGGTTCTTTGGAGATCTGTCTTCTCCCACTGTGTGATTTTCAAGTTCTTATTCCAGACCCAAACAGGGGGAGAGAAAATACCAAGTACAACATTCCTGGAAACACAGGGTTGTTGTGCCATTCTAGTTCTGGCAAACAATGATAAAAATATTATTCTAAGTCTGCTTTATTAAAAGAAATAAGAAAAATGTAGACTTCAGGTAGCTGGACCAGCCTATGAAGCCACACAAAATTGTGTGGACATCCTCATTTGGGCACCGGATGTGAGGAATAGGTGAAAGGAGCTCTGCTGCAGCCTTATCTGAATTATTTTCCAGGTGAGGTGTCAGCTAAGCATGGGGATGACAGGATGGTTACAGTATTTTGGACTTTTCATGGCCCAAAGCTCTTCAAGTACCAACACTTTAACATGACAGTTGCAGTTCCATGGAGGGTACTGGCTTGGGAACCGAGCAGGAGAAGAGGTTGTGGGGTCATATTTGTTTGAATGGTGCTGACAGACCATGGTGAGCCAGGAAAATGTTCTGTGGAGGTTTGCTTGGAAGAGCTAAGGTGTCTTATCAGGCACAACTGGAGAATCTAGTTCGATTGCTGTGCTTCGGATCTTCTTCCCCTCCATCCTTCTTACCATTATAGTTCTTCCACTTCCATGTACTCAAGTTAATGTTGATGCCCTTTAAAGTATTCTACTTAAACTGTTTAAAGATGGCCAGGAAGATGAAGGAAGGCAAGGGAAATGTTAAATAGGGATTATTAAATCTAGGAGTGGTTAGTCAGACCATCACCTGAACAAGATTCCTTTCTAAATTGTATATAGGCTTAAACTTGCCTGAGTTACAAGTATGAGAAGATGCCTAAACTCCGTAGAGATGGCTTTTCATGACCACCCTCCTGGAGGGGAGAGAAAAGCAGTGACAGGAAGGCAGGGCTTGCTCTTCTGATCCTGTCTCTTCTAAAGGCATGATGTGAAGTCATCCCGAAGCTTTGGTAAATAGGATCATCCTCATTCTGTCTTTGGGTTGCCTCAGCCTTCAGGCAGGAGAGATTATCAAAGGGAGCCTTGAGGGGAAGTTCTCCAAGTATCTCAGATTATAGATTGATCCCGAGTGGTTTAATTTTTGCTCTGAGGTGACTTTACTTGTAGCTGATTTCATTTAGGAAATAGTGTTTCTTCACATAAAGATCTTTTATACCTGTGTTGTGGTTCAGCTGATGATTTGTTGACATTGATGCTTTTATGTGTAGAACTTGTGATATTGTGCATTTCTGTGCCTAACAAGGATGTGTAAAATGGCACTTGAAGGAATTGCTCTTTCATTTAAATCTGGGTATTTATTTCCCTGCAGTTATGGTTCAAGAAGATTATCACAGTCAGAACCCTTACCATAACGCAGTTCATGCTGCTGACGTGACTCAGGCCATGCACTGTTACTTAAAAGAGCCCAAGGTAAGGGGATGTTCTCACTTCTCCACCACGTGTACGTACAGACATAGGCGTGTTTGTGTGGGCACCTGTAAATGGGCAGCATCACATACGTATATCTCCTGGGGGCATCCAGAAGAGTGTGGCCAGCAGGGTGAGGGAGGTTCTCTTCCCCCTCTGCTCTGCCCTAGCGAGTAGAGACCTCCAGAGGTCTTCCCACCTCTGTCATTTTGTGGTGTCTTGGGCAAGTCCAGGGATAAATCCTGTCCCTCTATATTAAATTGAGAACTGTAGTGCTCTCTAGGCAGGTGAGACAGTTCTCTACCTTGATGCAGGTCATCACCAATCCAGTATTCCCCTGAACAGCACAGCTCTTCATTCTGCTGCCGAGGCAAAACCAACAAAGTTCTATCTCCGTGGCTGTTCTTTAGAGGCTCTTTGCCCACTCCTCCCACTCAGCTTCTCAGATCAATTGTTGGTGCAGAGCTCATCCATGAGCAGCATTTTTTTATGCTGTGCAGTTGGAAGCTCTGAGTGCTTTTTATTCAGTACTCCTGATGGCAGTTTTGTCATGCTTCAAATGCAAGTATAGACTTTGTATTTTAGTAACATGTGCTTTGGTGCAGCAGAACCAGTAGCTGTAATTACAAATGCGAAGCATTAGAGACGGCAGGTGGAACAGGATAGATAAACTACTAAAATTTTCTCTGAGTTGCTGTTGGTTAATTATAAAAAAGAACCACAAGGATGCACCAATGATGTTGGTTGTTGTTATCTTACAGCTTTCCAAATCTTTAACTCCATGGGATGTTCTGCTCAGTTTAATAGCAGCTGCCACACATGATCTGGATCACCCAGGTGTTAACCAACCTTTCCTAATTAAAACAAACCATTACTTAGCAACTTTATATAAGGTAAGGACAAAAGGGGGTTGTTCTGTTAAAATGGGGTTAGGAGAATGCCTGAGGAGTGCAGAAAAAGTGTAAATTAATGCATTTAGCTGGGGAGAGGTTTTGAATCCAGACGTTGTTACAGTGTCACTGGGATAAAAGTGCAAGCTAACAAAGTACTTGGGATTTGTGAGTTTTAACCTCCTTGAAAAAAAAAATGGAAAGAGAAAGAAAAACACCACTCCCCAAACCCAGTGAATCTGCCTGGTACCACTCTTGGTAAATAGCTCTTCAGCTTGAGGAAAAGCAATTGCTTGATGCCTGTAATCCCGTTTTTATTCACAGAATACCTCAGTATTAGAGAACCATCACTGGAGATCAGCAGTGGGGTTGCTGAGAGAGTCAGGCTTATTTGCACACATGTCACTAGAAAACAGGTACGTGTACACAGAGTAGCAGAGATTGGTTTCAGGTCTAAGAAACTGTTGCTGAAGTGAGATGGCCTTGCAAAAATAGCTAAATCATTGCACGTGCTTGTGGGGACAAAACATAGATTATGATCTATTTTAAGGATTCATGGTGCAATGTGACATTTGGAAAATAACATTTTACTGCGAGCACACTGAAGCAGCGTGTTCATCTAGTCAAGCACCTGTGCAGATGGAACTTGGCAGCCTTTTCTTGGTCTGCCACCACAATGACATGTTAAAACAAACCCTCTTCACCTACTTTAACAAGAAATAAGCTTTAAACAATCAGTTTGTGCATTCTTAAGGGGGAAAAAAAAAGGGTGGGGGGCTAAAAACTGTCTTAGTCTTTCAGAAAAAGCTGCCAGTGAAACATCCTGGTATCTCTGTGGATGTTGTAGGAATCTTTTAAGAGAGGGGAAAACCAAAAGGAAAAGAAACAGTTCCATGAAAATGTTGATTATAAAGCTTGTGACTTGTGTAATAGTGGATATGATAAAAAGAAGTGTAGATCTAGGGATGGCTGTTAATTGTTCTGCACTCTGACTGTTTGCTGTGACTAATTGCAGGCAGCTGATGGAAAGCCAGATAGGTGATCTCATTCTTGCCACAGACATCAGTCAGCAAAATGAGTATCTGTCCATGTTCCGATCCCACTTGGACAGAGGAGACCTATGCCTGGAGAACCCCAACCACCGGCACTTCATTCTACAGGTCAGCTCTTTGTGATGGTTTGGAAAACATCATCTTAGAGTTAATGTACTTGAGATACTAAATACTGCTTCTGCCAGGCTACCTCCTCCCTTCCAAATGAAGTAGAAATATCTTTTAGTCGGTTTTTCATTACAAAATGTTGTTTCCTTCAGTCTCCCTCACTTCTCCCAAGTGGTGGTGTGTTGGCGAGTCTGAGAACACTGAGCTGCTAAACCAAGGAGAGATGTTTCCAAGGCAGGGTTTAGTTTGGATTGGAAAAGACCTTTAAGCTCATCAAGTCCAACCATTAACCCAGCACTGCCAGGGCACCACTAAGCCATGTCCCTCAGCACCACATCCCCACACCTTGGAAACCCCTCCAGGGATGCCTGAGCCAGCCCTTCACAACCCTCCACAGCAAGAAATTGTTCCTCATCTCCAACCTAAACCTCCCCTGGTGCAACTTGAGGCCGTTTCCTCTTGTCCTATGCAAGCCGTTATTAAAAATGTGAACTTCAGAGTGAGAAATGCAGAATCCTGTTTGCTTGCTTTGGTGTTTTTCTGAGTTTATTGTTGTCTCCTGTACTAGTGAATACACTAAATACAGTGCCCCTGAAATACTTCGAATTTCCATATTAGTCAGAGATGGTCATAAGATGTGAGCGGTTTTTAAATATGATTCTAGAAGATGGCTTTAGAGAGAAGCACAAATGGTTGGTAGGTTTGTTATTCAGAAACCTTAAAATACTGTGCTGTTGATAAAGGCTTACAGCTGCAGAGGTAGCTAATGCTGTGTGTTAACTCACTAGATGGCTCTGAAGTGTGCGGATATTTGTAATCCCTGTCGGACGTGGGAGCTGAGTAAGCAGTGGAGTGAAAAAGTGACAGAGGAGTTCTTCCATCAAGGCAAGTGAGAGTAGAAGGATCTGTGGGTACATGGTGTATTTACACTGTGGAGGGAGCAGCCGTGAGTCACAGCTGCTTGCAAATACAAGGATTTCTATTTAGAGTCCTACATTTACAGTGTAGTTTGGGATTTCTTTTCTTTCACGGGTTGTGAGTCTTGCAAAAGGTCGGTGCTGTTAAAACCTGACAAAGAATGTGCTTAACCTGATGTAGAGTGGCTGGTTCAGTGGATCCTCCAGCCTGGGAGGTGCTTCAGGGGAATAGCTGTGCTCATCCACGTAGTGGTGTCAGATTCTGAAATACATTCATCATGTATGTTCAGCATTTAAACTGTGGCAGTGAGACCTGGTGGTGAGCAGGTAAGGGCTGGGGAGGAGGTTTTCTAAGCACGCAGGGAAGGCTACTTTTGTAAGTGGGTAATAAAGCTTTTTACTTGGCAAACGGGGTGAATTTTGTCCATTATTATTAAATTGCTTTAATAATAAAATAAAGGGTGTTTCTCCTTTCTGAGGGCTGGCTGGGCTGACTTGAGACATACCCATTTGTGCATGGGTGGGATCAGTGGGGAACAGGCTGCTTGATTTGGTGCTAATATTCATATTCCTGGGTAAAGGTGATGGGGAAGCAGAACAACACATGATCTGTGGTGAGGAATTGCTGAAGGCCGAGTTCTTCTCTTCCCTATTGCTAAGGGAGGATTTTAATGTGTTTTTTCTAGCAGGTTTTTGCAAGGAGGTTTTTATGTTAATCCTTCAGGGAAACCTGCAATTTGGTGGTTTTTTCTTTCATTATTGTCTGTTGAAAAATACAAAGTACTCAGAAGTCTCACTGACAGAACTACTGGGTGGTTTTGGGAGACGGGGGAGAAGTGAATGTGTTCATCCAGCTGTGAGGTACTACCTGTGTTAAGCAGCCTGCACAACTCGCCTCTGTTGGTTTGGCGACTCTGTTGCTGACTTAACAGCTGTTACTTTGCTTTTGTTGCTTTAGGAGATATTGAAAAAAAATACCACTTGGGTGTGAGTCCACTGTGTGACCGACAGACAGAGACCATCGCCAACATCCAGATTGGTAACTGCAGCTCTGTTGATTTCAGTAGATTTCCTGCAATTTGAAATTAAACATTTCCCAGAGGTTGTCTCTTCCTTACAAAGAACAAGGTTTTTTTCCATTTGCTGTATGAAATTTCTCCCTGGAATGGAGTGAGATCGGATGGAGGATGGTGAAGAGCTATAATAATATTTTTTTTTCTAGCTTGAGTTGGGTTTAAAATAGTAAAATGGCTTTTTGCAGTTATTTTTAATGAAGTTCCTTATGTAAATTAAATGGGACTTGGTTAAACACATAGTGAAGAATCAATTATAAATCAGTATAAATTAGCATGTTAATAAACTGGAGACAAAACCTGATCAGTTCAATCAGCTGCACTGGTTTCATTTAGGATATTGGAAAATCACACATTTCTGTAAAGGACAGATTCAGCTGTAGCTGTCCTTCCATGAGCAAAAAATTCAATGGTTAATAGACACTAGAAATAAGCACATGTGTGTGTACGCACAAACGTATAGAAATGTTTGTATTGATATTCTGTGGCCTTTTCTTAAATAAAAAAATCTATAATTTGTATTTTTAGTCAGCTTAATATTGTGAAAAGAATATCTTTTTTTTTTCCCCTGTGTAGTAATCAGACCATCTCTGGGCTATTTTCTTACAAAACCTTTCTCTTAGGAATTTGTTTTCTAAATTGGTGTGACTTAGTTGCTGATGTGTAGATTCCCCACCCTCCACCTTCTCCAATATTTTCCTTCATTTGATCACTGCTGTGCAAGAGGGGAGATTAATTTGTAATCCTCTTAATGCTGTTCTTTTGACTGACCAGTAAAACCTTCTCCATTTTGAGAGTATTTTGTGAAACATCCTAAATATCAAAATGAATTTTTAAGCGCATGTTGGAGAAGTCTGATGCGTTGATTTTTTTTAATTATTATTATTACTAACTTTTCTTTAGAGTATTTTGTTTGAGTGGTGTGTGTTCTGCTTTTTCACTTGGCTGTGTCTGCTTTTGGTTCTGCAGGTTTCATGACGTACTTGGTGGAGCCCCTCTTTGGGGAGTGGGCGCGGTTCTCCAACACGCGGCTGTCGCAGACGATGCTGGGCCACCTGGGGCTGAACAAGGCCAGCTGGAAGGGGGTGCAGCGGGACCAGGCCGCCCACGGGGACCCCGCCTTTGAGGAGATGGACTCAGACCTCTTACCTCAGGAACCTCGATTGTCCTGACCTCAGTCTTCATGACAAAACTGCCTCTTCTCTTGGTATCTGCGCGGTTGGAGTAAAGGAGATAACTTTCCAGCCCACGGTTTTGGTAAAAATGATGCCAGCATTATTTATTTCCAAGTTTTCCTTTGACACAGACCATTTGAAGCAGATTTTTTTTTTTTTTCTTCTTCTTCTTTTTTTAAACTGGAAGATCAGAACATAGAGCAATATGCACACGCCTCAGTTGGGTTTTGTTGGGAATTTTGAATTATGCAAAGCACAGCAGTGACTGAGCCTTGGAGGACAGGACGAGAGCTTCGTTGTGCCACAGGCCTTCGGGGTATTTTGGTGATGTTTGGAATATGGTCTTCAAATCTGAGACTTGAGAGGGATTGTTCCACTTCCCTGGAGTGAAGGGAGACTTGCAGGAATGTGTTCGAAGCGCAAACCTTCCACTCTGCCCCTGTTTTCATACGGAAATGTGAAGTGCCCATCCTCTGCTGCCTCTGGCAAGACTTGATGTTTACAAATGTACTCTGAAACTGTCAGTTCTAGACTGAAACCTTTGCGCATGGCTGTGAAGGAACCACTAACTTGGGGTTGGGGTTTTTTTTTGGNAACATCGCATGTTGTTTTCACTCTTGTACACTTGAACTGCACATGCAAGAACAAGGTGGAATGTCTAAAAAACACCATAATCAGCTCAGGGTATTTGCCAATCTGAAATAAAAGTGGGCTGGGAAGCGCGTGTCCTTCAGAACAAGGGTACAAATGGCCCTTTGGCTGCAGCGTGTGTGTGGGTGCGTGAGTCCGTTGGGGCGGGGAGGGCGGGAGGGGTGAGGGAAAGGGTTTGAAAGGCAGCATTTTCTTTGATTTTTATTATTTTTTTTTGGTTTGTTTTTTAATTTATTTTTTTAGAATTTTGAAANTGCACACGCCTCAGTTGGGTTTTGTTGGGAATTTTGAATTATGCAAAGCACAGCAGTGACTGAGCCTTGGAGGACAGGACGAGAGCTTCGTTGTGCCACAGGCCTTCGGGGTATTTTGGTGATGTTTGGAATATGGTCTTCAAATCTGAGACTTGAGAGGGATTGTTCCACTTCCCTGGAGTGAAGGGAGACTTGCAGGAATGTGTTCGAAGCGCAAACCTTCCACTCTGCCCCTGTTTTCATACGGAAATGTGAAGTGCCCATCCTCTGCTGCCTCTGGCAAGACTTGATGTTTACAAATGTACTCTGAAACTGTCAGTTCTAGACTGAAACCTTTGCGCATGGCTGTGAAGGAACCACTAACTTGGGGTTGGGGTTTTTTTTTGGCTTTTTTTAAAAGAAAAAAAACCAGATCAAATCGGAGACTGCAGCTCTTCTTTCTTTGGATGCCAGAAAAGCCTCCCATTTGCCATAATTTTGTTTGTGCACTGGGAACTGAGCGTTCATCATAGAGCACAGCCAAGCTTTACTCCAGTGCTGTATGGGAATGCAATTTTTTAACGGTGGAAAACACTTTGGANTTATTCTTTTAGAATGTGACAATTTCACAAACAGCCACATTGGGGAGGAAACTGTAACAAATTGCTACAGATGCCTTAAACTATGCACAAAGCTAAGTGACCAAATTTGTTTTTGATTTGAAAGATAATAATAATAATAAAAAAATGAACAAAAGTGCATTGTTTACGTATTCCTCCCTCTACTGAAACTTTACCCACTAATGGGTTTTTGATGGGAAAAGGAGAAAATGTTTTTTAGGACAAAATTAAAGGACTAATTTTAAACTGAAAACATTCCATTTTTGTAATTTGTTTTCCGTTGGTTTGAGCACGGTAAGCACAACTGTAACCTAGTTTGAGAAACTGGTGCTTTCTTTCAGTTCATTTGTATTTCCCTGTTATTATTGTAAAAGACTGTTTATTAATTCTGTTTACAGTTTGTTGCAACAGCCATTTTTTGGGAGAGAGCTTCAGCGTAAAGCCATTTGTAAAGGCTTTGCCATATTCATTTTAATATGTGCCTGTTGCTGTTAACTTTTAATTAATAAAAACGAACAAAAACTCTTTTCACATGATGCTCCTGTACATGAAGCGACGCCTGAGCCCAGCGTTCTGGAAGGTAGCTAAGCCTGACTCGGCTTCCACCCCAAAACTAAACCAACTTTCGGATTTGAAAATACTACTTGGTCCTCACCCGCCAAAATTTATTGCCTCTCGGAGCTTGGCCTCTTACTGCCTGAAAAGCAAATCCTGACTTACCTGGTTGTTTCCCTTCTAAAATCGAGTTGTTTATTATTCTTTCATGTTCCCTGGAGTAGTATCATTAATCTTAAAGTGGCCATGTTGAAAGAAATAAATTTATACTGAAACCAGTTTTTGGAACCTGCGTGAACTTCCTTCCTTTGCTGTCAGTGCAAGGTCCTGCTGTTGTTTGACTTCAACAGGGAAGGACCAAAGGGGACAATGAGCTTCAGTTGTAACAAAATCCTTAACAGGTTGCCCTTGGTGGTGCAGCAGCAATGTAAGTTTTGCTACTTGTTACAGGCTATTTGTAAGCATATTTTAATACATGATTTTAAGCTTCTGACATCTGACTGAACTTAAACTCCACAGCAAAAAGAAACCCCAACAACAAACAGAACCAAATTAGTGTTTTCTTGAACATGCTGTCTAGAAATACGTACATAGAAACACACAGGCCTTGGGTCATGTGCAAGGTCTCTGCCCCAGTGGTTTTGTATTTTTGGTGTGGTGGATGCCTGTGGTTCAAATGAGCAGTGTTAGGGGTGGGGTTATGCTCATGGTTTAGCCTCCTAATAGGTCAAGTGATAACCTAAAGGTGACATGTTAATAATTTAATTGGGCTGAGTTACTCCATTTGTTACTCTGACATTTACAGTAACAGAAGCTGAAACACTTTCAGCAGAGGTTTTCTGGGCCTTTGGGGAGGGGGGTGGTTGTGCCACACCAGGGACTGTCAGGGGCACCCAGTGTACCAGAGACTGTTAGACCAGTACCTTCCTGTTCTGGCTGTGGTGAGGTGTAGACTTCTGCCTGGTTCCTGATCTGTCTTTAATCTGCATTAACAACGCTGTGCTGTTCTAGGACTAACTCTGCTGCTGCACGGTAAGTCCAGTCCTGAAGGAGATGCCAACAAGTTGTCACTGTGCTGATTTATAGTCACTAATAGCATGCAAACTCTATTTTATGTTGCCTGCTATAGTTTGTAGAGTACCACAGACCACATAGGCAATAGTTATTTTAACTGCTTTTAATTTTAGACAAGTGGCAATAGAGCATTAAATACAAAACTTGAAACAAAAATTATCTTTCAAAAAGGTGTTTTGAAGGCAGTTAAAAGGACACAGGGATTCCAGGGCCGATCAGCAGGACTGATGGCAGAGTGTTGGTGGAAGGAAGTTACATCATGTACGTTAACAACACAGTTTGAAGTTTCACACGAGGAAACATCCTTCTCCACTGTACAATCTCTGTTCCACTTCTAAGCAGCAAAGCTTCAGTCATCTGCAGTGACCTCGTCAGAGCCATTCAGCTGTCTGTAGTTAAGTGCTGCTTTTTTTTTCCCTTTTCCTTGAAAACAGAAGCTCCAAGAGGCACTTGTGCTTGTTCCAGCAGCCACATCAACTCAGAACACTGAAATACCCAGACTTGGCTCTCTCTATGTTCACCTACAGGCTGAGTGAACCTTGGCTTCCTCCTGGTGTGCAGCCAAGTTGTCACACTTTGGTTCCTAAAGAGCATTTTTGTAACCCTGATTTTATTTTAGCTTGAGCCCTTTCGACACCTGTGACTGGAGACAGGAGCTCAGGTGGCTGGTTAATGAACTGGCCCTGGACTGGCCTGGCAGCAAATACCTGCTGTGGGAGGTCCCCAAAAAGGAAAAGGGGTTCTGGGCACCAGCTCACACCATCTCCTCCTTGCACACAGGACCATGAGGGCTTCTGCAGTCCCCAGCTGCTGGAAACCTCTCCAGGGACTCAAGAGAGCAGGGAATAAAAAGGTGTCCATGAGCAAGGGCTTTTGGCAACTTGCACCTTTTTTTCCTTATCTACACCTCTTCTACTCTACTAAACACATACTCTGATTAATTATTTTACTCTGCTGCTATCACCTGGTTATTCCAAATTCACTGGATTTCAGAGGCTCCCACAGCATGAGTTACTCACTGGTGATGTGCTCGTTATCTGCCGCAGGATGATACAGGTGGTTTCATGCTCTTACCCTTGCAAGCTCATTTGAAACAAACCCCAAACCCTGCACAAAAATGTGCTACTACTTAAAACTTATACCAGGTGACTTCTGCAGCAGATGTGAGTTTTCACTCTCAGTAGGAAGCAGAATGCATTTGGGTTTTCTTTGGGCTAGAGATTTGCTAAAATGAAGTTTAAAAGAAAGACCTTGACATGGAAAGTTCAGTATCAAACTCAACTTTGTAGTGCAAGTTAGTTAGAGCTCAAATAACCAGTATTAACTTAAGGGTGTATCGTTATTAACATGTACACACATTTCCACAGTGGTCAGTTACACACAAAAGAATGTTGTGTATATATAACTTAGTGTTAACCTAAAACCACCAGCAAGTCTGAGTAGAAAGCCAGGTTTGAATATAAAATTAATACCTGAGTGTAATGGTCAAATT
Source organism: Brachypteracias leptosomus (assembly GCA_013401335.1). Taxonomy (NCBI): domain Eukaryota; kingdom Metazoa; phylum Chordata; class Aves; order Coraciiformes; family Brachypteraciidae; genus Brachypteracias; species Brachypteracias leptosomus. The sequence continues at coordinate 72,700 of VYZX01019460.1, forward strand.
TATTCCCCTCGGTAAATCAGGTACAAACATGCTTAGCGCCTCAATTCTCTGTTTCATGTTGGGCTTTTCCTCTGCTGAAGAGACCACTCAGTCCTAGGGCTGTTTGTGATGGAAGAGGCTTCAGGCAAGCCAGCCGAGCAGTCTTGTGTGTAGTGATCCTGATCCATTAAGATTTCTCAATTAAAGTCTTCATTTTTCCTGTAGACTTCAGCATGTGTGGCCCAAACTGAGGAGGAAACAGAAACACCTTCAGCTTGTGGTCACCAGGAACCTTGTGGAGTTCTCCAGCCAAGCTGTAAGTAAAACTACAACTCGGGCAGAGAGCTTTCCCTTTGGCAAAACATTCCCAGCTCGTGTTCTTTCCCTTAAAGCCTCTGAGATGCTGGGGGAAAACGTGATTTATTTTTGGGGTGTATCAGGTGATTCTTGGGGCATATCCAGCCTTTCTTTTATGTAGAACAGCCTGAACATTTCAGGAACATACTTTGCAGGCCTAAAGCAGAAGGCAGGTGAGTCAATTAATAAGCTGAAGCACTCAGAAGTCCTGAGATTTGTGGTTTGGGAATCTTACTTTCCTCAGAACTTAATTCAGAGAACAGCCAGCTTTTGGGAGCTTTATATGCATTTTTCCAATGCACCAAGGGAAAAATAACTCCTCCTCTCTGGTTCTATAGCACAAGGCTTCCAGAGTTGCTTACATTGATCTATACTAGCCTGGTTTCTAACTCAATATATACTGCTAGAAAATTGCTTCTTGAACATTCACCACTTAAAAACCCCCTTACTTCAATTTCAGATCAATCTGAAATAAAGTAAAAGCCATTCACTTGTACCACAATGTGGATTTAAAACAAAATTTCATTTTAACATTCTCAAACTACAAAGAAACTGCTTTTATTTAGTCAGGATTTCTTGTTATTAGAAGAAACTCCCTATGCCCAGAGCCAGCAGGTATTCTGAACAATTTGCTGCTTTCTGCAACGACTGATGTGTCTCAGGATCTCCCTTCATAGTTTCATATGCCCTGTCTGAATGGTTGAGGTTAGGAGGAACAGGCAAACTCAGTCCAGATTTGATCCTGCCCTTAGGAATTGAGTTTTCAGAATACTGCATGCTTGTAGCAACAGAAAAGATATTTTATTTTTTTTTTAAGAAAACTATATCAGGGCTTGTTAAACCTAGTGCCAAAAGAATAGAAAATCTAAAGACTTGACATGAAAAATATCTGAGTGCTACAAATCCTGACCTATCAGCAGCACTTCAGGGGCTGTGGCCAGGGAGGCTGCTTCATAGGTACCTGCCTACCTTGGCCTTCAGACAACAGTGATTTAGTCCAAGCACGTGTTCCCACTACTCACCAGCACGACCTCGGGCTTTGGCTTTGTTTCAGCCTTTGGAACAGCTTTCTCTGCCTCGCTCTGGCTGTCACTTCGGTAGCGATAAGCAAATTTCTTTTTGAGTGCTTCTGCTATTAAAGCAGCAGGATCCGTAGGGTCAGCTGCCTTGGATTTTGGACCTTCTGATGATCTAGGAAAGAATGTGAGAAGCACTAATGTAGCACGGAGCTAAGCTTTAGAAGTTGTGAATGCTTCTGCTTGTTGGTCAGATGTTCCAACAGCATCTGTCTCACCCTGAAACAGTTCTGAGTCATTAAAACTAGTGATGCATTACAAACAAATCAGAATACTTTGATATTAATTTAATTTGTTACCTTTTCACTGAGCGCAGCTTCACGCTGTTCATGTCTTTGAGGATTTCTAGCATGTTTGGCATCTCAGGCTTCTTTGGCCCATTTTCTGTCAGGGTCTGTCCTGAGTTCATTTTTTTGTTTTTCCTTTCTTTAATGAGCTCAATTGCAGATGTGCTCCCTGGTAGACCCATGGGAGGCAGAGGAGGAGGAGGAGGAGGTGGTGGTGGAGGAGGAGGAGGTGCAACTGGGACAGCAGCTGAAGCAACTGGACTTGACCCAACTAGAAGTAAAACACACGTTACATGTAAAGAGGATTTACAAGTGAACTGACATCTCACATGCTCAGGTAAGAGTATGGCTAGAACAGCTTCAATTGCAGCATTTAGGTTATGACATAACTTCTTCATGCCTAAACCACTGCCCTGGTTTAGGACAGCAAGTAGACTCAACTGAAAAGCCATAATTTATGAGTGAGAAGTGTTCTTTCAATTTGCAGTTCAAATTCTAGGTGTGTTTGTGTCTTTACTGCAATGGAATGGACATCGTGACACGTTGTAGTTGTTCTGCTCCCAGTGTTACCAGTATTTCACCTGCTTCCAAGAGGCAGGTACGGAGCTGGAAGTCACATATAATCTGCCACGTGAGTGGTGTTTCTTCCTGCTTTTATTATTTGTGTTGATCACATGAAATTTTAAAATAGAAATTTCAGAGCTCAAATAGTGTTTAAATTGAAGCTTACTCTGCATTCTGAGGTTAAGGATTTTTAGGCCAGCCAATCATCTGTCTGAAGATAGAGATTCTCACAATAATCTCTGTGTTCCCTGTACTCTTCAGGTAAAAATTAATAACAGCAGTAATAACTTAACAAATAAGTGAAGAAACCTCTACTCAAGTGCACCCTTAAAGGAATCAGCAAAACTAGATCAAACCAGGGGTTTGAGGCTTGAAGTCTAAAGGGTGTAATAGATAATACGCTGGGTACCTGTGGGCATACACATAGTGCTGTTACCATATTCCACCAGGAGAGGGAGGTAAAGATGGTAAAATCAAAATTTAATTTTCCTAATCAATAGAGGTAAAAGGATAATGATGAAAAGTGAGTTATTAGTTATTTCACAAAACCCCCACAATAATTACAATTTAAGAGTGGAAACATGATCCTTAAAACTATTGGATAGTTTTGAATATGAACAGTGAAGGAAAAATGAAGGAGCTGCCACAAGTTCACAAACTAAAGGAGTCAGAACCCGATTTTATACATAAAGAGGCCCTTGGGAGAGTAAAAGCTGAATGACTGTCACCTGCAGCCAACAAGGGCCACCTCCCAGTGCTCTCTGGGGATGGCAGAACTGGGAGGCAGGCAGAGGTGAGGGAGGGATGAGAAAGAAACCCAGGAAAAAGAAGAATTACCCTGTTTACTGCCAGAAACAGTGCAGCACTCTGGGTTCCATCTGGACAATGTGTCTGATCCCAGAGATGATTCCAGTAAACAATTAATCTCCTTTTCTGTTATTTATTTCTTAAACTTGAGATGTTTATCATGCATTCCAAAGGAGTAATTAGCATCTTGCATGATACCACAGAGCCCATTTCATTACTGGATGTGTTACTAATGAAGTTACATCCTTTTAGTTTGGTTGAAGCCCTCGTGTTTATGGTGAGCTTTGCTCTGAAAGCTGTTTAATGCTGCTTTGCTCATCCACAGATCCAGAATTCTGGCAGACTCTCACACAAACAAAGACTTTTGGAATACTGGAAAATCTGGTGGGTCTCCTGTCTGCAAGCCGCCTTCTGGCCCCCTGGTCAGTGTGCTATGTCTGTCTACCCAACTACCCAAACACTACAGAGACGTGTTCAGCACAAAAACAAATCAGCACATGAGTAAGTATAAAAGGGTCACATTCATTAACTAATTTTTGCTGAAGACTACAGCAAATTTAGTACCTGCTGTCAGGTTCTGTTGTTCTTGCAAGATCACGATTTTGGCTATTTGTGCTCTTAAAGTGGCCAGTTCATTTTCGAGAGCACTGATCTTCTGCAGAGCTTCTTCATTTGCAATCACTGGGCTCCTGGCCACTGGTTCTTCCTCCAATGGGTTTTGTGAGGACAACTGTCTGCATGGGGGCTTTCCAGAATGATGTAGTTCACCTGAGAGAGGCTGGGCTGGTTTTGACCAAACTTCTGACCTGCAATAAAAATATCACAAGATTCCTTTTTTAAAGGCTTTGTTACAGATAAAAACTAAACGTTACATACAAACCAGGAACACAAGCTCTCCACAACTCCCTGAAAGGAGGTTGGAGCCAGGTGGGGTCGGGCTCTTCTCCCAAGGAACAAGCAATAGCACAAGAGGAAATGGCCTCAAGTTGTGCCAGGGGATGTTTAGGTTGGACAAGAAGAACAATTTGTTGACTGAAAAGGTTGTGAAGTGCTGACCCAGGGCAGTGGTGGAGTCCCCATCCCTGGAGGGCTTTCCAAGCTGTGGAGATGTGGTGCTGAGGGACATGGGCTAGTGGTGCCCTGGCAGTGCTGGGTTAACAGTTGAACTTGATCTTAAAGGTCTCTTCCAACCAGAACAATTCTAGGAAGTTGAAGGCATGACTTCAAAATTGTCTTTACACAAATCACTTCCTCCAAGACATTACAGAGCTTAAATAAGTGCTTCAAATCTGTTCCGATTGCATCATTAGCTGTATTTTTTCTCTTTCCCTAGCCAGCTTTTTCTGGAATCCTTGATTCCAGGAGGAAAGAAAGGAATACATACCCCCTCACCCCTGGTCTATTTCTCTGCCTTATACCTATGTATTCTTTGGGGTAGGGGAAAAATGATTTGTCATTTTCTCCCTCTATAAAACAGCATTTGCAGAGAAAAAACTGTCTGTAAGACTGCTTAATGAATTACCCAGGCAATATATATTTAACAGTAACACCTCTGTGATCCTGTCAAAACAGGATTTCCAATGCCTGGAGAACACCTCACACGTACTAGCTCCACTACACAGTGCTGTGCACACACGTAATAAATGGTGCATGGTGAAATACTCCTATTTAAGTCCTTCACTTACCACACTCTGTTATAAACTGTCTGTCTTACGGTCACTATATCTCTGCAGGATTATTTTAGTCCCATCCCACATCCATCTGTCCCCCTTCCCCCCCTTCACAGCAAATATGTGAGTCCTGCATCTTTGGTAATGGGTTCTTTGAAGCACCAAAGAGCCATTCTCCCTGTTGTCTCCATTAAACAGAACAGCTTCACAGCTCAATCCTTACACAAAACGTTCCTGGGCAAACACAAGTAGTATTGGCCAGATAATTTCCTTCCATCAAGCAGACTTTACAAATTGTGGTTCCCAAATAAATGTTGGTTTCTGTGACTTCCCTCTGGGTTTGTGACACGAATGTGGCAGTGCCAGAGTGTTCATTATGCAAGGCCTTGCTGTGGCAAGTCATGTTGGAGGGCATCTAGGTTGTTACTAACCCCTTTTGTGCTTTCAGATGAAGAACAGTATTCTCCAGTAATCTCTAAGGCCAACAATCCTTTCTGGAAGGTTAGCTTGCTCAGAAGAAAAGCCTCCTCTGCCCTGCAGAGCTGGGCCTTTGTTTCTGGCTGCTCTGAGCAGTGATTTGGGCAGGCCGGAGCAGAGAGCTTCATCACTCCAGCCAGCCCATCTCGTGCAGTTACTCGTGGTCCAGCACAGCAGGACCTGTCCCACCACCCTGGACACAGGTGCTCACATGCTTCCCTGCCAGTTTTCCTCATAAAGATTAAAGGTGAAATACCATAGTTTAATTGTCTTTAGCAAAGCCTTAACCTGAAGGGTGAAAATCAATGTGGCAATTACTGGGCTGTCAGAATGACCACTGCTGCTCCTCAGGAAGCTCTACAGGACACCACGTGTCCCGTACAGACATTCCCGTGGGGACAGGGTTGCTGGAAGCTGTTACATGCAATTCTTTCCAGTAAATAAACCCCCCAGTCCTCCTTGTACAAAGCCAATCTCCTCTAACTAGTCTTCACTCATAAGCCTGTTTGTCTAACCTCTACGATTTCTTTCCCAGACCCCACCTTTCCTATCTTCCCTCTCTCTCCTCCCAGCTTTCCAGTGCTCCCCATTAATCAGAAGGCACAGCAGATTCTCACTGGAGAAGCCAGGTTTCTCCATTCCTGTTCAGAAGTCCAGAGAGAAGATTTGAGGAGCGTACCTGAGCCTTGTAGAGACTTCACCTTCTTCTTGAGCAACCCATCCCACGTCTGCAAAGGAGGCCACTGCATCTTCTCTAAGGTGATTAGGATGGTTTCCTTCTGTGCCATGAGAAGTAAGCTAAATTTTAAAGACAAGATTGAAGGGTTTAGAGTCACTGTTCCCAGGCTAAGTCACAGTTATTTTACTCAATACTTCTAGTGAGGCTACATGTAACTATTCACACACACCTGCACAAGACACTCTAGACTTAGCGGGCTTATTTCTGTCCTGGGCCTGGCCCAGAACCATTTCACTGACTTCAAACTATTCCATCTAGTCTGCTGAACACGTCAGAGCTTCATGGCTACCTACATAGACCATCCAGTGACACTACTGAGCATTAAAAATCCAATGAAAATCATTTCCTTAAAGGCAAGCAAACATCAACATTCTCAAGCAGTTTAAATAGTGTGTTTTTAAAAAAGACTTTAGGCTGATTTAGAATTACTTTGAAAGTGAAATTCTGTTGAAGTGCGTGTCCTTTCTGCTACAACTTCCAGAAAAGGTGGGTACATTGCACAGGGGGAAAAGAAAAAAAGCCACTTCTATTCAGGCAAGTCCTCTCTCTAGGAGGAAACTATTAGGTAGCAGCAGTGATGAGATGTCAGCATTGACCTGGGTTTGTAACAGAGCTATCACAGTAGAACTGCAGCCTGGGTGAGCTGAAATCACTTCTGAAGAACATCCACAGACATTTCAGTCATAGCCTTTGATACACAAGTTCTGGGAAGAGAGGAGTTGTGGGTTTGGGGTTGTTTTTCCCCAGGAGTTGTTAGAAACAGCTTTGGGAATGGAGATTAGTCATCTTCACCTCACTCTCTCACAACTTGTACGTGAGCCTTGCTCACAGCTCCCAGGAGCGGGCACTGGCACCATCGGATCATTTGGAAACAACGGGGTTTTTTCCAGGTAGCATCAGCACAGATGGTAATATGTTCATCACATTAACAGTTGTGCCTAAAACCATCACAGTCTGCCTCTCTTTAGAACAGCCTGGAGAATACTGCATTGCCTGCTAGGATTTTCATTGTTTTGAGCTTTCCTTGGCTGTTTTCTTTTTTCAAATGAAAAGTCACTTTCATGACCGCAGCATCTGTATTAACGTGAATGGCAATTTTAAAAATCCATAATACATGAGCCCCTCCTCACAGGTGCTGCAGACTTTCCTGATGGTGATGGCCACATGAGGAACTATTACCATGAAAACACTGAAGCCATATTTAAATAAAGGCACTACACGTGCTTGCATCAAAATTGATTTTATATATCAGCAGCAAGGAATTCATTTACCACTGCCAGGTTTCCTGTATCATAACTCCTAATCCAACATTTAGTAGAAAGCCTTCTGTTATATTATGATGCAACTTTCCTCTTACTTTTTAATTCAAATTTATATGTAAACAGAATCTGCTTGTTACCCCATATACAGATGTTTCTTTCTTTCTCTATTCCTAAAAACAACAAGGCCTTCCACAGCAGTGGGGTTTGAATTTCAAGCTAATGCAAGATTTTTGCTTTAATTTCAGGGTGAAAAGGCAACACCCATCTCCTACAAACTTTGCCTGCCTGTAGAGTGATGATTAAACAGCTCTGTGACTACCCTGTTCCTCCAGCCAATCTCAGCTGAAGAAAACCTGGACCACTGCTCTGCCAGCAGCTGAAATGGAGACTTCTCTGAGTCACCAGGCCAAGGAGAAGAAGCATGGGATGAGGACAGAGATGCTGTAGCTGAAGAATTCTGTCTCAAGAGATGTAGGTTTTTCTGAATCTACCTAGGCTATATTGGTAAGTTTAACTTCATTTTCTCCTAAATGCTATAGATAAACCTAAAAAAAAAAACAACCATAAAAAAGAACTATATGAACCATTTTTGTGTGTTGATGTCATATAGAGTATATAAGGTAAGCTCTGCCACTGTTACTGGATACATAATTAGCATTTAGCAATTAAACACAAGATCTATAGAGACAGATACTACAACAGTCAGTAGACCTCAAAAATCAAACTGTTAGGCTCCTACTCTTCTTTTCAGCCTAACTGAACAAAAGCCTGCTAGGAGAGAAGGAGGAATGAACCCAGCAGAGCTATTCTTTCAGTATCTCTTCTCCATTTATTATAAGCAAAATGAAAAGCTGTGCAAAGTTTGTCATGCTTTGATAAAGTTAGGAACACGGATGACATACATGCACCCTCGGGTGAGGTGGGTAAAGTCTGCCTTGGTTTTTAAATGAAGAGACTTACAGCAAGGTTCAGTGCATGGTCCTTTCATAACATAGCTAAAGCTGGCAGGAAAGAGAGAGGAGAAGACAGCTATAGGAAAGTGTCAGTTGCAACAGCAGAAAAACCATCAAGACTATTACTGAACTTCACTATAGAATCTTAACACTGAGATAAAGACATAAAAAACAGATGTTAGATCACACCTTTACATGTTCAGCAGTTTATATATTAAAATACTTTCAAGCCTGCATAAACCATGTAAATTGTAATGTGTTTCAAGGCTCAAATTTTGAAATTCATGTTTCTAATTCATCAACTAACCACTGTACTTCTACTTTTAGGATCCTTTCATCTAATGGAAGATGAATGTTTACACTTAGTGTGCATAAAATCTACACAAAGCTGACTGAATGCCTCTTTAAGAGGAGAAATAGCTTCCATTTCCCATCTGTTCCTGAAAGGCTTGTTATAAAAAGCAAGAGTTTTCTTCTCCTGAAGCTTTTACCCTCACTCTCTACCTTCCCACTATACGCAGTCAAAGTTAAAAGCACCCAAGTTGGGAGGCTGCACAGAAGCGATGCTCCCCCTTCACCTACACACCACTAGCCTGGTATTTAAAACAAAAGTAAACAAGGTGCTCATATATCTTGTTACTAATTTTTTACTTTCTGATAAAATTGTTTGTTTTCCCAAATATTAAAGGTTCATCTTTACATGCCCCTTAAGCCTAGTTTGTAAGTACTCTTTACAGAAGTACCAAACACATTTCTCTTTTATGAATATATTTTTTCCAGGAATAACTTTTTAATACTGTATTGCCCCATTTTAGAAGTCCCGATTTCCTTAGGAAAAAAACATTTTAAAAATACAAGTTTCATTATGTGAGTTACAGCAACACAGATTCAGCTGAAGAATCTGTATTTGGAAAAAATCTGAAGTGGGAAGAACTGAAGTTTCTCCCATGTGCCCTGTTTATCAACTTCTGCTTTTACAAACTCTCTAGTTGTTTATTTAAATGAACTGTGTAATTGCTTAAAATCTTTTGATGCAAGAATAAATCTCTTCCTCATTACAGCAAAACACATGTTAAACTGCTGAGAACACCCACCTGAAACTGAACTCTTGGACACTGTATAAGAGAGAGGTTGGTACCAATTTTTCTGACAATACTTCGAGATGAACCGTAAGGTTTGCTTGACCAGAGCACCTAGATGGGAAGGAAAAAGAAGCCAGCTGTTAATTAACTGATTTTTACATAATTCTGTAATAGTTTTACCTTATTCTTCCATACTATGCTTGTGTTAAATGTATTTAAAGTTATTTCTTTCATATTATATTATAACTGAACTTTGTACCAGTGAACTCCTTACATGCTACACCCAAATTAGCACAAATTTTTTGTCATTACAATATAGCTGTGACTGTTGAAGTTCAAGACAGCCCTGGCATTAAGTTTAAATTTAAAGCAATAAATCAGGGAACAAAGGATTCAAGACTTGGAAGCATCTACAAAAGCATAATTTGTCCATTTCTAATCCAAGACTCTGCATTGGGTCAGAAATCTCTTTTTAAAGGGTTTTGAGAAAAGCCACTCCATGAAAAATCCATAAAGTTATATAACTCTGCATTTCCCAAAATATTTTTTCTTTTTTAATTAAGAGCTCTTCTAACACAGGAATAGTGTTTGTCAGTCTTAATAAAAATAACTATCAGCTGTCATAAGCATGAAAATGTCACTGAGAAATTAAAAAGCAAAGAAGAGGGAGGAAATATATAAGAATGAAACTTTGTCAAAAAAAAAAAAAATACGCATTCACCTAGAGAGAAGTGCCCACAGCACCCCAACACACCTGGCTTCATTGACACTGTTTCTACTGCCATTCAGATTTTGTCTATGTTGTCTCAAGAAGGCCTTAATTTGCTTTCTTTTATTGTACTTAATGACAGGAATGTTTTCTCTGCTGTTTACCATAGTTTAATGACATAAAATGAGACTTTAATCCCAGGAGAATACTACAAAATGAGCCAGAACAGAAGGAAAACAAAACAAACCAAACCAGAGAGGAGTCTGAAAGATTTCAACGCAGGGAAAGGCAACAACAACAACAATATAATGGAGAAAAAGAAAAATGGGAAGGCTCTAATACATTGTTAGTAAACAATCAGGATGCTGGATGGTAATTTAAAGAACTTGGCCAGTGTTTACTTCTGGCTGTAGATAGGAATTTACTACTCAGGCCTTAGTTTTTAAAGGCTCGTAGCTTCAAGCAAACTCAACATCGTGTCAGAATGTTGCCCAACAAAGAAAACTTAGATAAAATCCAGGCTATTACCACTGAAACAAGCCTCATGGGGCAGGTTATCCCCTGTGTGATTAGTACTGTGTGGCTGTGGGTGTTTCACAACACACAGCTGAGTAACATGCTGATAAATGGGGCAAAGATCACTCCTCTTCCATTTTGAAGGTTCTATCAGAAAGAAAGTGATGCTCTGTGCTGTTTATCCCTGGCTTATGTTATCTCAATTGTTGCACAAACATTTGGCCTGTTTCTAACCAAGTGTTTTTCCTTCCTCAGGCTTTATTGGAATGCATTGATTTTAACAACATAACTGGGCACTGCACACATGCTCTGTGAGGTCCTCACGCTGGAGCTGCAACTCTGCCGGTAATCACTCAGTGTGAGGAGAACTGTTGGGGATAGCCTCCTTGGAAAAAAATGCTACTAATTAAGGGAGGCTTAATTAATTAGAGAAGTACTTCCACAAGAGCCAGAGAGTCTAGACTACAGGCTGCATTGTCAAGAGAAGTGCAGTGTGTTTTAAACAAGTGGCAGAACTTGTTTAGAGATGGCTCAGACCGCAGATGAGATGCTGACTAACGCCCAGACCATGAAATATTTCATGGCCAAATACCCTTGGGGTTCTTCAACAGGGGTGGTTTGGTGCAGCAAAACTTCTAATGACTCCATTTTGGTAAGTGAAGATATGCAGGGACAATATTTTCAGCAAACTGGAGGCAAGCTGTGCCACAGGGTATGCAAATAAAGCCAGAACAAGGCTCAGCTGAGCTAATCAATCTCCAACTTCTCATGGACTTGAAGCACTGGCAGAGCGAGTCTGCACAGTATTGGGCAGTCCTACCCTCTTCTTGCAACAGTGTTGTCCAGAAAGCTGACATTTGGAAATGCAACTGCATTATCACAAGCTTGATACAAGGAGAGAAGGAGGGGAAACAGATCTAAAACTTGTTCCCCTTCCCGCTGTTTAGGCTGAAAGATGTTGCTGACAACACCCACAGCAACACCCGTGACAGTCCAGCATATTCTCTTACTTTGAAAAGAAATAAGATCATTTAGGAATTAACAGCATTTAAAAATCAGTTTAAAATTTTTCTTCAGCTTCAAAACACGCAGAGAAGTCCAGCACAAAAAGCAGCATAGACAGAGTAAATAGTTTGTAGTAGTAGAACTAGAAGGAACTTCATAGAATTTTTAACACATGTAGTACTCAATACTTCAGTGTCAAGCAGTAAACTTTATAGTTTTTCAGCTACACAGAACTATACAAGTACTGAGTATCCATCAAGTGTTCTGCTGCAACAGATAAGCAGCAACTGAAAGATACAAAGTGCTTTCTACACCTGATTTTCTGAAACCATAAAGCAGGTTTGAAACACTTACTGATTCCATGTTGAATCCCACTTGTTCAAAAGCCATCCTAAGGAAGCGCTTAAGCCAGCGAATCATCTGCAACAGGAGAAGCCTTTCCAAACTTGGGTTTAAGCCTTCGACACCGACGGGCCCGCGGAGGTTCCATAGTATTTCTGAAAGGAGAAACAGAAGAATTTAAGGGGCGTGTTGTGGAAGGTGGAGAGAAGAAAACTGCTGCATGTATTCCTAAAAAAAATCCAGCTTTAGAAACAGTTACAGAAAACAAGACGTGTTAAAGGGCAACAATTCCAAGCACTGCAAAGCGTAGGCACAGAGACTTAATACAGGTGACAAAGATTTTTTTTAGCAGTCTTGTTTTTTAAAAAAATCAAAGTTGTAGTAAATTTTAATGATTCAAAAGCTGGGGAAATGATCACTCCCTTGAGCTGGGACAGATGGTGGTGTTCAACAGCACTGAGGACCAAACACTCTGCAGCTGGGCACTAGCACTAAGACCTCCCATCTAAACCCCCTTTCTAAGCAGGAACCAACTACAGAGAGCTGACCACTTCTCTCCAGTCACATTCTCAGGCAGCTTTGCTGTTCCCTCCTTTTTTCCCACAACTGAGGAGAAAAAGGTCACATGGAAAAATGATTAATGCAAGAAAACAGCAGGAAATAACGTAGATGTGGGACCTGAAAACACTCAAGCGATTTATGACATTGGACAGGTTTCAACTCCCATCTATTTACCCACACTATCATTCACTGAAACCAAGATGGTTTCATTGCTCCTCTGATGAAAATAGTGTCATTTTTCTTTAGTTGTGTTCTATGGCAGCCATAACTTGGATGCCACTGAGAAGCACATGCCACCAAAGACCAAAAGGAAGCCATAGATTTAGGTTTACGTTTGGTTTGTGTATCAGGCTAGAAACAACACTCCACTGAACCACCCCAAGCAACATATTTCTAGTATAAACAACAGAGCTGCTGAGGCAACTATACATATATATGTATATACAGTGATGACTAAAGCAATACAGCAAGGAACTGGTACTTGGGAAGTCTGTAAGTCAGGAGATGGAAAAGCTATGCTGTTTGAAAGCACCCACAGCATCACCATTAAACCACCACCCTTTCCACTACAAATGTTTTTTTCTCCAGTTTACAGTTCCCTAGTAATAACCTGCTCCTTGTGGAAACTTGGCAGAAACAGTGCAACTCTACAGTTATCTTTTTTTAGACAGGATTAAAAAAAAAAAAAAAAAAGAAGAAGAAAGTTGATATTAGTTTCTCATCGCCACAGAAAGTAAAAGACATTTCCTAACAGGGTTTTCTTTTGTTTCTGAATAAACTAGGAAGAAACGGCTAATCTGTCAGCTAAAGGACTGACAAAAATGTAAGATATAAAAAGTTATAGAAGAAAAAAGTTAATAATAGAAGATAACAGAAACTGCAGTTGTTTTAAGAAAAATAGGGAGGAATAATGGGCTACCTACCAAACAGCCATGAATATAAGTCATACATAATAAACAAGACATGAATTTCTTTATGGAAAGCTGGAAAAGTCTATTAGGGCAGCATGACTAGCTACTCCATCTATTCTTCCTTCAGATAGCTGTTACTCTTCCCTTAGACAAGCCACTGGATGGATGCACAGATCTCTGATCACATGGCACCTGCTGTGGTTTTAAAACTGGGAGCAATCAAGTCTTTCTCCAGGCCATGTGTAAGATTTGGCATCATACCTAGCACTGGAGACAGGCAGTGACATAAGAGAGACAGGAATGCTCCTTTACAAAGAGACACCTGCTCCAAAAGTGTGATACATGTGACACACTCCGCCCCATTCCAAAGTTCAGAGTTGTTGAACGTGTCATGTGGAAATCAAAGAGAAGAACGGAAGCCTTGTCAAGGCAGTCAAACAAAATAAAGAAGAAGAAATAAAAAAAAAAGGTAGAGGCCATATTGCTGAGAACTGGGAGGAGAGAACAGGGCTAGAGAGGGATGATGGTACCTTCATACGCTGCTCCTTCATTAGTATGTACAGTTCCCATGATAAATCATTGTTTCTTCTGTAGCCTAATCACTGGGGTCACCAATTCCTTACTCTATCAATGATCTGTTCTCTGACAAGAGTGCAGAGGACCAAGCAGTTACTGGATTTGCTTCCTTAGTTCCTGGTACTGAGGAAAACCACCCTGTTTTAACAACTTCCAGCTAATTTGTTACCTAAAAGGAAAATATTTCTAAGTAGATCAGCTTGACGTTTTTATCAGATCTACTTGTTTTCCAGAATTATCCCCAATTAAGTCGATACTAATTTCTCCCAGACTATATTGCACTACACCTTTCTTCAGAAATCTCCATTATTTCACAATTACATGCCAAGAATAGAAAGTGTTCATTCAAAAAGAAACTGCTGGACAGCAAGAACGAAAACATTAGCAAATTTTTCTCTCCTGCCAATTTCAGAAGCAGGAGTTAAATGTTTATTGTTTTTAGTAAGCTGGAGTAATACCTCTTTTAAAATATTGATGTGTTTGATTTATCCTCAATCTTTATGCTGCCTAAACTAAAAGCAGTAGTAGTTTAATTCCCCTAAAATTTCCACTACTCAATTACTACAATAAAATGCCCTGGGTGATGGCAATATTGCTAGAAAACGTGGTCCTTCTGCTGTGCTTCAGCAACAATAAGCAGTGGTCATGGGTAAGATTACCAAAGGTAGCTAGAAAAGCATTAACACAAGGAATTACATCTCACTGCATCAAGCATGTGGGGGTTGGAATTTCACGGGTTCTTCGTTTATAAAAAATGAGCAATGCTGAAGAGCTTCTTTCAGAGACAGAAACAAGCAGGGATTCATTCCTTGGGCCAGAAATGAGGAGGTGGCGTTTCTGAGAGTCAGGATTCTCACTTTAGCCTCCTTGAGCTCTCTTTCAACCCTGCTTTTCCCAGCCACTTTTGCAGGTGTCATTCAATAGTGTCATCTCAAATATCAGTCTACAAAGCTGAGCAATAATACCACTTATAAATTAAAAATTGTTCATTAAATAAATATAAAGGCTCTGGAGGCTGTACACACAAGGCTTGCCACTCAGTGCCCTTTGCCAGGCTTTCTAGTGAGTGCTACGCAGGAAAGGTGAGAAGAAAGAAAAATGAGATGCAACTGCTTTTAAATTGAACTTCTTCCATGTGTATTTTCCAATGTTGTATTTGTCCAAATCCCTCTCAAATTATGAGTTCTCACTTTTAAACAGAAATATGATATTCATATTTTTCTTATCGAAGGAAGTTTCTCACATTTACATATGACCCACACAAAAATTAAAAAGAATGACTGAATGAGTTTGGTGCAGCAGATCAACCTTAACAAAGAATAAACAAGTGCATGAAATCTGAAAAATGAAAGGACTGGTCTCTAAATTGAAATCGCATGTGTAACACAAACAAGAACAACTTATTCAAAGGAGTATCAACCATATCAAAAATCACAGGCAAAAAGAGCAGGTTCCTCCTTATTTTAGTAGAAAACTAGGGCACACATATTTTCACAATCTTGAAGACCAACACATGACCCATCTCATCAAATTATATCCATACGGAAACAGACTAAAGAAGTAAAAAAAGAAAGATAATGGCAGCAAAAAATTATCACAGCAACAGCAAGCCAAACAGACAGGAGAACTGCCTGATAAAGGACTAGACCCTCTCCCAGAGGGGCACAGACCGGTTATAAGTAATGTAAGTATTTGGCAGAGATATCACAAAGCCAAATACAAAGGTCTTTTTTTTGGCTTGGAAGCCACAAACAATGACATGCCCTAATACTTCAGAAACACTTGTTTGGAAAAATACATTAAAAGACAAAAGTCAGTGAAAACTACAAGCAAGGGCATATCTGAGCTAATATGAGCGTGAAATCTAAAGCAAGAATTGAAAATAAGACACAATAGAAGTTGCTAAAGCTTTCTTAAAAATATAACCCAGTCATATATACCTCAAAGTGCAAAGCCATATTCATCACATCTCAGCACACAAGTCTTATTAACTAAAGGGTGGATCTGTCTAAAACAAAGTGTTTAAAGTGTTCATCTTTTTCCCTGAAAAATCTCTCTTTGTAAGAACGTTGAATTCCTACACAAAGTACCCATATTTCAGCTAATGATTTTTAAGAAGAGAATTATTTTGATTCAGCGACATTTAACTGGAACTTTTTGAGCTATTGCGCAGAAAACTCAGCTCCCTTCCTTTTTTTTTATCGCCTAGGTAAAAAGCAGTTGGTACCAGAAAATGGAATTATTTCTTCTATATTTAGTCTTCCCAAGCCTTGTCATCACAAGAGCAACAGAGGACTACGGCTGTCTGAGGATAGCATGTAAATATTAATGAAGTCTTGTTGACACTACCAGACAGATCAATACACTACAGCTGATGTCAAGCACTCAAACTCTACCTGCACTCAGTAGTTGGAATTCAACAGCTTGTTAAAATAAAAACAAGCACTTAGCAAGTTACTTATTTATGACAATTGCAGAAGACCCTGAGCACTGCAGCAGAATCACTAAAGATACACAAATCATCACATCTTTACAGAAAAGGAAAATAAGCACCAGAGCGCTTAAGACCAGGCTCCTCTTGCCTCTACATGCTACCTCTGTAGTTTAAAGCCTCCTTAAAAAGCTTCCCTCAAACCTCTCCAGATTATTTCCAGATGATAGTTTATTTACACGATATCCCGTGACCTGGCACTCCTGTCACAGCACCGTAAGAGGGTTTCCGTCTCGGGCAGCCTGCCTGCAGGAACGCCACCATCACCCCGAGCCCTTTCCAGGCTGCTCTGCTCCCCTGGCAGGGCGGCGCAAGCACATCACCTGCCCAAGGCCGCTGCTTGCCTGGCACCTGCCCTGCCCAGGACGGGCCCTCGGGGCTGCCACGCTCACAGCGGGACGCCACGGCTCTATCCCGCCGCCCTGCCCGGAGACAGCCGCCATGAGCGGCCTGTACCCGCTTCCAACCGAGCAGCACCGCCACCTCCCCTCAGGGCCGAGCCGCGAGCTCCTCAGGGCAGGCCCCACAGGGGAACACCTCCTCAGGGCTCCCCTTCTGAGGGGGGCCCGGCCTCCGAGGGGGGCCTGGCTGAGCGGAGCCTCCAGGTCGCGAATCCCCTCACTCACCGCCCTCCACCCGGCACTGGGCGCGACGAGAGAGGGTTGCCCAGGAGAAATGGGCCCCTCAGGAAGGGATCCCCAGGGCAGGGGCTGCCACCGCCTCACGCACCGTCCGTCGTGGCCGCGCTCCCTCACCCGCTTCTTCCACCGCCACTCGCACCCCCCCGACTCCACCGCTTCAGCCAATTAGCGGCCGCCCCGGCGCCACCTCCACCAATAGTAGCGGCGCCCGCGGGAGGCGGGACCTTGGATGCCCTCCGCCGGGCCGTGGCGCGGTGACCTACCCGGCAGCCTCTGCGGCCGGGGACGACCACGCCCCTCTGCCGGTCACATGATCCCAATAAGGAGGTGCCCCGGGAGAGCCGCCGGTAGCTGCTCGGTGGCGGCGGTTCCGGTGCCCGCGGGTTCTGGGAACGGTGGCGGCCACCCAGGTCATTGCTGGCCCGGCAGCAGCCGGAGCATGGCAGGGGTAGGGTGGGTTCCTGGCCTGACTATGGTGCCCCAACGGTGTCTCACGGTGCTCAGCTACCGAGGAATGTGACGATAAAAACCTTTGAAACTCAGGGGTGAGAAGCCCAAGCCTTAAAATACGGTTAAAATCTGACTATATTAAAGTAAATGTCATTGTCTGGCTCTTGCGGGGTGGGGACCACCCAAAATGGGTGTGAGCGCCGTGTCCCCGCGCAGGGTGAGGGGCGGTTTACGCTGTATTGTCTTACAGTTCACTTTGCTTGAGCAGGAGATTCAAATTCCGCTGGAATCCATAGAATAGAAAGTTATTAAAAAGGAAAAAAAAGTCAGACCAAGAGGCCGCGTTAGCCCGCGTCCGCCCGCGTCTCTCACCCTGCGCCTGCCGCTCCCGGAGTGCACCCCGGCAGCCGCTGGCAGCCACTGGCGCCTCACCGGCAACAAGGCGCGCCGTGATTGGCTGAGAGGTGTTGGCCAATGGGGTTGCGGGACAGTGCTGGGGTGCGGGGGTCAGAGCGGGTCCGCGGCCGGTGGTGCGTGTGCGGCGGGCTCGGCCTCCCGTCTTCTCCCGCCGCCCTCCGCAGGCCGCGCAGTCCCCCGCGGGCCATGGGGGCGCGGGGCTGAGCCGCTCGCCCGGGGACGGCTTTTGCGACGGTAAGGGGCCGGGGAGGAGAGC
>VYZX01019460.1:100223-136057 GCA_013401335.1 Brachypteracias leptosomus
GTTTTTTTGTTGTTGTTGTTGTTCATCCACATCTCCTTATTTTCAAGTGAAGCTTGATGCATCTCCCCATGTTAGAAGCCAGGAGTTGTGACTGTGTTGGAGAGAAATCAGACCTTTAAAATCCCTACCTGCATGTTTCCAAACTTCTCTTTTTCATTTTTTATGGCTGATCTTGCTTTATTTCTATCACAAAAGTGTTTTCCTCCCTTGCTGTGTGACTGAATAAGTGTATGTATAGAAGTGTTTGCATAAACAGGTAAAAAGGAGAGGAGAAATGGAGGCTGGTTGGAGAACAGTGTTTCATTGTGTTCCAGCAGTCATCAGCAGTTGTTTAATATTGGAAACTAGTTTAGCTGCTGGCTTTGTGAATTGTGGAGGACTTAATGTGTCCGTATGGACTTTATGAAATGCTATTAGCAGCTTCTAGAATTAAAATTAATTAGGATTTATAGCCTACAAGGAAATACACTAATTTGTGTTCAGAGTGAAAGTGACTTTTGATGGACAGTAGAGGTCAAAGTTCATAATTTTTCATAATCTTTCTGAGCAGCATAATGGTACTGTTTAAATATAACATGTATTTAAAAAAAAACAACTGATGAAGAGTCAATATACTAAATAGCTATTATGGAACGGCAAATTACTGAGAGTAAAATTCCAATTACTTAGCTGAAAGAGCTTTTCAAGATAGTCTTCCTTTGCCAGGGTGTCAGATTTAACAAGCTGAACTAAATCCAGTGCATTAATCAGCTCTTCCAATTTATTACTTGCCTAAGAAGATTAGGGCAATTAATATATGTTTAATTAGAGTCCCTTGCAGATCTGGTAAAATACATGCAGTCTATAATTGCTGACTTCTTACTCAATTTTAATTTTTGGTAGTCTTAATTACCTATACTTTTTTGAAAATTTAATTATTCGTTGGAACCAGCAAAGTTTATGATGGCTGACAAAAAAAGAAAGCACCAAGTATTTCAGGTAGTGTTTGCTGAAACTAAAATTGTGGGGATGTAGCTTCATGATAGTTTTACTGGTTTTGTTGTGTGACAAGCTTCTTTTTCTCCTTTGTGAGAAAGGAGAAGTGGTTGGGGGAGGACAAGGCAAGGCCAGGTTTTAATTAGCAAGAAACTAAACTAGATATTTAAAAGGATATCTGAGGTTGAAGAGGATGTTGTTGTGTCCGAACTGGCTTCAAGATAATACTTTGTGAGTGGTTCTAGCTAAAAAATCCTGTAAACTTGGCAGGCTTGGAAAGGTGGACATCGTTTGTAGGAATAGCCCAAGACTTGGCTGCCAACAGAAAGCATTTTAAGGATACAGCGACCTGCTCAGGTTGGCTTTTTAACACCAATATTTGGTATCTTCCACTCTCAGAGTGAAGAAAAGTGATTACTGGTCATTAGCAGGCAAGATGTTGGAGCTCCCTACTGTGAAATTCAACGTGGAGTTTGTGTCTGTGATGCAGACTCTTGTCTAGCAAATGCTACTCCGAAGCTGTTCAAGTTTAGTTGAGTAACAGGTCTTGGGGTTTTTTTAATTTTATTTTTTGAGGTGGAGAATATGTCCATATGGTAGATAGCAAGCTGTGGAAGATTAAAAGTTGATCTTCCATTTAGCATATAAATAGCAAGAGTTAAACAAAAGTAGATGAATAGCTGGGGTTAAACATATGGCATATGTTCAAATCTGTTTTCTCATTCTTGAAAGTTTGTTGTCCTCTTGTGGTCAGAGGACAACGGAATGAATCAGGGAGATGGTCTAACCACAGGTAATTACTCACTTTGCTGAATGTTTAAGGTTATATCACAGTCAGGGATTTTACAGCAGTTAATGGGATTGTACTGGGATTTTACTCAGATTTACAGCTTCTATTTATGCTTTTTTAGCAGTACATGGGGTTTCTCCAAATTTCCAGAGTCAGTAGAAATATGACTTCAGTTGGGGTTATATTAGCAAATAAGTGACTCTGGGGAATCCAGTCCTCACTCCTAATTTCAGTGAGAGATCTACTTTAAGACATCAGGTTTCCTGGTTTGGTTGTACATGCTTAGTTTAGTGTCTCCTGGTCACAGGTAGTTGTGTGAGCAGGGTCTGAACAGGAGGAGAAACTTCTTTGGTGTGAGGGTGACAGAGTCTGGCCCAGGCTGCCCAGAGAGGTTGTGGAGGCTCTTTCTCTTGAGAGATTCCAAACCCACCTGGACATGATCCTGGGCACCCTGCTCTGGGTGAGCTGCTGTGGTCAAGATGATCTCCAGAGGTCCCTTCCAGCCCCTGCCATTGTGTGATACTCTTCATATGCTGTTGTTGGTCAACCTAAGAGTCCTGCTGTCTGTATTCATGAGGATTTTGACTTCTTTCAGGAAAGCACGTGGCAAT
The DNA here is from genome assembly GCA_013401335.1 of Brachypteracias leptosomus. Taxonomy (NCBI): domain Eukaryota; kingdom Metazoa; phylum Chordata; class Aves; order Coraciiformes; family Brachypteraciidae; genus Brachypteracias; species Brachypteracias leptosomus. The sequence continues at coordinate 102,600 of VYZX01019460.1, forward strand.
CCTTTCTGTCATCTGCCTTGTAATGGTCTTTACTGGGTGGTTTTGGGGCTGGAGGGAACTGAGGTGCCCTGTGGGAGGTCACACAGCAATAGCACCATACTGGGAGTGTGAGAAAGCGTGTGCTGCAGTAATGCTCTTTTCCAGGATGTTTTCCAGTGCCTCACCCATTGCCTGGGATGAGTCGGGAGAGCAGCCATGTGCTTGTGAACCCAGCGTATCATGGGGTGCACTGAAAGCTCACAAGAAAGAGCAGCATTCTTGGAGATAAGCAAGAATCTTGCCCTGGCACTGGAGCAGAACAGCCAGAAAACCAGCCAGATCAGATAACTGTCTGGAAACAGATTGCTTTTTCTCTAATACCATGCTCTTTCTTTAGGCTTGTCATTCATGCTCAAAGTTCTCATCAAAACCATGTCAATCACTGCGTCTCGCTTCTAGAATCAAGGATTAGTAGTTTCCCACCCCCCCTGTGCAGAACGTAGCACTTCTTGCAGCTTTCTGCTCCTTTCGGTTAGTGCTGGGGACAATTCCTGGCTTGAAATAGGGGAGGAATGGGCTCTGAAAAGAGTTGGTCACCTGGAAACAAATACATCAATGGTTTTGAGGTATAAGTTGATATGAATATCAATTTGTTAGCTGTTTTTTAACTATAATTAAATAAAATGATAAATCTCTACCAAGTATATGCTGTAAGGTTTCTCATACAGCTGCATTTACCAGCAATGTGTTTAGATAGAATTCGTGCCAATCCATTAAATTCTTACTTGTGCTTGTTGTGTCAGGATTCTACACTTACTGCAGTGAGTGAAGTTTGTTGGGGAAATAAAATGATGGTTGAAAATATCACTACTTAAGATCCTAGGGAAAAATATTAGTTCTGCCTTATAGGGGCAGTACTTGCATGTATGTAAAGGATTGGGATGGAGTGAAAAGATCTACATGATCATGAGTTTTCTCAAACTTTTGGGGTATTTTCTGTGATAAGACTAAATCGAGAGTTGTTTTTACTCTTAATTTATGAGTAGGTCCTTTAGTATTGGATTCAGCTGTGATCTGGCCCAATACCTGAGCCTTAACTTGGATAAGAAAGACATTTTTATTCTTCAAAACTCTTCATGTTTGTTAGACTTAAATTGTGTGATGGATTTTTTTTATTTTTTTTTTTTAAGATCACCTTCTTGTCTTTCATGTGTCTGGAAGAAATAGTTTCCAGAGTTGTTTTGTCACCATCCCAGGGGCTGGCTGATTGTTCAGGGATTATTAGGAGTCTTGAAGTTTCCTGAATGGATAATTAACTTGGTCCTCTGACTGTGGGTAGTGGACAAACTGAGCAAGTACAACCAAAAGCAGCATCACTGTACAAGTGAGACTTTTGGAATTAAATGACACCGATCTCCTTCATATAGGACAAGAGGAAATGGCCTCAAGTTGCACCGAGGGAGGTTTAGGTTGGACATGAGGAACAATTTCTTTCCCACAAGGGTTGTCAAGGGCTGGAAGAGGCTGCCCAGGGCAGTGGTGGAGTCCCCATCCCTGGAGGGGTTTCCAAGCCATGGAGATGCGGTGCTGAGGGACATGGGTTAGTGGTGCCCTGGCAGCGCTGAGTTGATGGTTAGACTTGATGATCTTAAAGGTCTCTTCCAACCAAAACGATTCTGAGAATCTGGGATGTAATTGAATCTCTGGAAAAGAAAGATGCCCTCTTTAATTTAAACCCTCCTGTCTTTAGGTTACAAACTGCTCAGTAGCAGCACCCTGGTGAGGTGTCGTTGCAGGATGTTTGTGGTGTGCTTGGCTGGCGTGTCTTCAGAGCACAGCGTGTGTGCCAAGGAGGAAACACCAGGAGATGGTTCCTGTGCTTGTGTATAGGTTCTGTAGGACTTGGAGCAGCCTTCTGCTGGTGTCTGTTTCCTCTGATATGGCAGTGTGTGTGTAACCTGCACATGGGTTTGTTTTGAAATAGATTCATAAAATATTACAGCTTTTAAAAGGATAAGGTGGTCTTTTGTGCGCACACACAGATGTACATATATATGTATAAACCCCATCATATATATATTTATAAATGCATTTGCATCTTGTCTTTGTCCCAGAGGGGAAATCCACTATATTAGTCTTCCTCAGCCTTTGTGCTTTTTTCCAAAGGAAGAAACCAACATAACATCCTCTGTTCCTCTGCCTGTGCTGGGATGGTTGCTGGGGCCTTTCCATCATCACTGGTGTGTACCCAAGCACACACCAGTTGTACACCCATAACACTGTGTGCTGCTGACCCATTCCTTCTGAGGGTGCACCCTCAACCCACATCACACCCACCTTTGGAGTCATAGCCAGTCGTTTTCGTGTCCTTTAAGTTTAGCTAAAACCTTTAGGAAAAAAGTCTTTGTTATGCTAATAAAACCTCTGCAGTGCTTGGACCATGTTAGCAAAGTTATTTGGAATTGTGAAGAAAATGAGAAGTATTTCTTGTATCTCCTTCTGACAGCTACAGCACATGTCACTTGGATTCTGTGCTCGTATTACTTATACAGCCAGCCTTGGGTGAAGATGATGGAAGGACAGGCAGCAGTCTAGGATGACAGGAATTCAAGAAGACAGGGAAAATTAAAGGTTTGGGATTCTGACAGGCATCTTCTGAATCTTGCTGAAGTACTGTAAGATGTTACTGCCTCTGAAAGAGATGGTAACCAGCTCTTACCAACTGTTACTCCTCTCTAGAGACTCCCGTTTCATAGCAGGGTAGCAGAACACTAGTCACAGAATCCTGGAACAGCCCAGCTTGGAAGGGACCTCAAAAGATTCTGTTCCAACCTTTCCTGGGAAAGGGAACCTAGATGAGACTTATCTATATTTCTGGGGTTTTTTATAGTTGCTGTATAAATTCCTTTAATGAAAGAATAACAGATACAAAACCTGTAGTCACTCATTTTACCAGCACACTAAAAATGGTACAAGGCTTTCTGTGGAATTTTGTGCGTCTTTGTTTTAACTGAGTTTCTGGAAGTGTTAGGTGGTGTTTCTGGAGCTTAAAACTGGCTCGTTTGCAACCTGTTCTTACGTGACATCCCTTGTTCTTGCCCTTGTAGCATCTGAGTTTATGCCACTTCTTATTACACAGTCAGTTGCTTATTTTGCAACAGATTTTCTTTATATAAGATGAAAATCTTGCGTTTGGGACTCTGTTTTTAATGTAAGAAGGGTAACTAGGGTTATCATCTGCACTCACTGGTAGACAGGAATAATCCTCTAGTTGGAAAAATACAGGGAGTAGTGTGTTTAAGTGTGTGTGTGCATAACGTGGTTCCTTTTAGGCATATATCAAATAACAGCAGATACAAATTTGTGTTTTCAAAGTAACAGGTTGTTTCAATAGCACAGTTAATCTTAGGTCATGAGCTTTCCACAAACTGTGCCAACTATAATGCTGGGAGCACAAAACGTGTGAAAATCAGTGTTTATTTTTGACTTCTAGGCACTTACATATTTTATATTTGCTGACATATTGATAACTTTAAATTCTCTTTTGTCTATGTATATACTTATATTATGGCTAATACTAAGTACATTTTATTTCTCGTTTGTCTTCTTGATTTTTTTTTTTTTAACTCTGGAATGCAATAGTACAATTGTATTCAAGCAAAAACTCTGGGAACGGCACAGTGGGAGCTGTAGGTGGGATAGTGACATTTTCAATAGTGTGCTTAGTTCACTAAGTGTTAGTCAACTAAGTGAGTTTAAGTATTTAAACTTACCCAAACAACGAGTCCTCTGTAAATCACTTTATGGGCAGGATTTTTGTTATTGAAAGAATTTGCCAAAACTAACGTGTGGGTAAACTTCTTAGTATCTTGACATCACTTGTGCACAAACTGATTTATGACTACCTCAAGACATCAGCTTGCACAGCTTCATCATCTATTCTGTGACTTTATCTAATAAATTCTGGAAGGTTGAGGTTGAATCGTTGTGAGTTCCCAACCCTTGTTTCTGTGAAGTGCTTGTTTCTCTATGAGAAAGCAGAACGTGAAGCTTACATTTAAAATCGAACATGTGCTGAAATGCTTGGCTATTTTAGATCTTGGTTCTTTGTTGTCCTCCCCCCCCCTTTTTTTTTTCTTCCTTTTTCTTTTTTTTTTTTTTTTCCTTTGAGTGTGTTAAGTGCAGAGAATTCAAACCCCAAAAGGGATCTGGGACGTTCTCGGGTTGGGAACTCCAGATGCACTTGCTGCAGTGTTCTTGTCCATGTAGTGGGATGGATACGGTGGAAAACCTGTTTAATGTATGGTAATTAAGGAAGTCAAATGGAAAAAGAAATATAAATCTAAAGGTACTTGTTACTTAGGTAGTGTTTGCTAAACAAAGCAGCAAAGCTGTCATTCATCGTTTCCAGATTAATTGCAAGTTGATGCGGTAATAATTTTGTTTCTGCACCTCACTTTAAATCACTGGCATAATTAAACCAGGGCTGAATTTGCACAACAGATTTATATTAGCACCTTATTAAAATTAGTTTTAATTAATCATAAGAAATTAATACATGTTCAGTCTATTATCTAATTTTTTTTCCCATTTAAAAAAATGCTGTCATATACTTCATAAATTTTAGTCTAATCAGAAATAACCTTTGGGTTCTTTAAGAAAACCTGGGATTTTGCTTTGCTGTTGGTGCTCGGTGACTTTGGAGAAGAAAACATTTGGAAAGGTCACACTACAGAGAAATTATTTTTATTATGTAACAAAGAAAGCGGGAAACCAAGGCAGCTGGAGATCTTTGGGTTTAAAAAAGGCTCAAGAAAGTAAAAGCAGAGTACTGAGCATCTACTACCACGTTTTGGTCGTAGTTGTCAAACTGGTGTAAACTGTATTGGTTGAGAACATTGTTTATAAGAGAGTTGTTTATAATGGCACTGGAATTAACAGATTGGGGTATGGAAAAGGAAATAGTTTTACTGAATTTCTTCTCTCCCCTTTTCAAAAGGACTGGGTAATTATTTCTCTAGCACGTGGAGTATTCCAGTTGCAAGGAGATACTCAGCAGCTGTCACAGTACTAACATAGACCCAAACACTTACCAATCTGAATCCCTTTTTTCTTTAAGGACCACTACACCGGGAGAGACTAAACTTTTAGCTTCTGAGGTCTATGACATCCTGCAGTCTTCCAGCACGGCGGACACGGACAGTGTGAACGAGATGAATTACCGCCGGCGGAAAGCCCAGTTCTTCCTCGGCAGCACCAACAAACGTGCCAAGACAGTGGTTCTGCACATAGATGGCCTGGATGACTCGGTAAGGAAAGCTCCAGCATTTGTGTCACTAAGGCGTGCTCTACTGACCTGGGCTTTGCCCACAAAAATAACTTACTCAGGCTACTTGTGTGGCACTGTCAATCATCAGCGATTTCTAGGAACCGTATTCTGAATCACAAGGCGTGGACAAAATCTCTCGTAAATTGACCCTATTCAGAATATCTAAAGAAGGTCTTTTAAGGCAGTTTCTTTTCTGGCTTTCTAATTACTCAAACCCTGTTTCTGCCTCTCCTATTTATCTTCCTTTTCTCAAGAAAGAATGGAATAAACAAGGTACCATCACTTGGGGATGTCTTGGGGTTGTATCGGTGTGCTAAGCTGAAAAAGAAAAGTTTTTATTTTTGGTCATGAGAGATTTCAGGCACTGTTGTGGTTTTTTATCACTCTTTGTTTATAAATGCTGTCTTTCCTTGAGCTGGCTTTGCTACATCTTTTCATCGTCTGCGAGATCTTTTCTACTGTAGTGACCAGAATGGCATTTGAGTTAATGAGGTCTCACTGAGTCTTTATGTAATGTCAGAATAACTTGTACGGATTTATCTACCATACCCCTGTAGATAACACCCCAGGGCCATGTTTGCCTTTTTACGGCTGCCAAGCAGCATGTAGACTGTTTAAGCATGTTATCCACAAGTGCCCTCCGGACTCTGTATCTTCAGTTTTGTACCCATTTTAAATGATCAGACCTGATCCTTTGCTTTGTTGCTTTGCATTTTGCCAAGTAAGCGTGTCCACGGGCCCAGTTTATCAACGGCAAACCTGCTGTACTGTTTTCAGAAGACCGTGGTTAATTCCTTTAGAAATAACATGCTGCTCTGGCTCACTTTATACAAAGGAAATATTTTTTACAGTTTTGTCCTTCCAGCACTTGCTCTGTGGAGAAAGGTGCTGCTTTGTCAACACCGTCGGCTTTTGGACTCTGAAGGGGTTTTTTAAGCAGTTGTCTCCTGTTAAGTTTGGTTTGGTTTTGTGCTTGTAGTTGATTTGTTTGTTTACAGGTTATCTCCAAGGAAGAAATTTCACCCCTTTCTCCTTTGAGTTTAGATATTCTGGCTACAATATGATTATATCTTAAAAGTGTTTCTCTGTGTTCTTCCACAAATGGAACTCAGCAAGATTTGTGGATTTCTCTCTTAAAAGCTGAGGCAAAGGTATTCTGAAAAAGCATGGAATGTTCAGAGACTCAGCTCCAGAGAGCAAAACTGCAGGCTTCTGGAGTTGCCTAGATGTGTTTTCTCTTAGCTCATTGTTGAAGAAAAGACAAAATCTGACTGTGCACTGGCTGGAGATGGCTGGTGTACAGAGCTCTGTATGTCACCAGGTCATTAAAGAAATGTTAGTGATGCTCCAGGTGCTCACCCAGCACTTGAACGCTCCTGTAATGCTGTTAAATGTCACCCTCAGTTGGGACCAGGAGGATGGTGAAGGATGTGAATGATAAAAGCAGCTTAGTTTCATTCAACAGTTTATTCCTGACTTAACCAGCAAAGAGTGTGTTTAAAAGGCATCACAGGCACAGGCAGGGCTGTGAACACCATGTCTACGTGTGTCCTGTCATTTAGATTAGAAGGGAGAAGCTGCTGTTTGCAGTGATTGTGAATCCTCCAAACCTCAAATAGTAGATAATTTCCTTCCAGAAGGGAGAGGGAAGGTCATCTGTTGTTTAGTGTGGGGTCAGATGCTTTTATTTTAAGATCTAATTATCAAATTTGATGATAAGCTTAAAAAAAGGGAAGAACAAAGCCTCAATTCCACCTGTCCTGCCCTGTTGCTCACTTTGGTTAGTTCTTCCAGAGATTAAAAGAACTTCGTTTACTTGTGCATGAAACTATCCCAAATACTGACCAGTGATTATTTGATGACTAACATAAATATGCTTTGAGATAACTTACTATTTAAAACCCTGCAGAAACTTGCAGCAAAAGCTAAATCCATCATTATTTTGAACCTGCGTAAGGCTGTCAGTTTATTTCTGGTACAGCACATCTTTTCTTTTTTCCCCTTCTGTGCTAACAGTCTCTGCAAATGTATTTTAATCCTTTTTGTTACGAGTAGCTTGTGCAAATATTAAAAGGAGAAAAACCTTAGCACATTCTAAGATAACGTAGAGCAGATGCAACTAGTACAGGTCAATGTGATGTTACAGCACAGTGGGAGATGTCACCTGCTTTAAACATAACATTCTGTGCGTTATCGACCAAATTTTTTCCCTTTGAAATCAGAATTAAGCTTGAGCTGCCAGGGGTGAAGCTGCTGAAGGATGGAGCAGCTGCTTTGATGCATTCAGTCAGTATGGAGGCAAGGTGTCTGATAAATAGCAACTTAAACACTAACTACTCATCAATGAGCACTTCAGTCACAGCTTAACCAGAGGGGACTGTTTAGCTGATCATACGGAGAAAAACATTCTTTGCTTTTCAGCACTTTTCTCTAATTATTTACAGTTGATTCCATCCTTCTTCGACTTCTAAAGTGTAAGCAATTTTTTNAGTGTAAATATTTTTTTTTTTTTTTTTTTTTTTTTTTTTTGTGTGGCAAGAGAGTCTGATATTTGTGCACTAAACTGTAAGTCTTGGTTTGTTTTTTACAAAAACACTGTGAGTAACCACCCCTCCCCTCCCCTCAGATGTACAGGAATCTCTTGACAATTAACTGTGAGCATTTTCACGTGGTGTGTGGTGAAAGCATTTTAGTTGTGAGCTTTTTGTTTCTTTTGCAGTCTCGAAGGAATCTTTGTGAAGAAGCCTTGTTGAAAATTAAAGGTGTTATTAGTTTTACCTTTCAAATGGCAGTTCAAAGGTGCGTGGTCCGAATTCGCTCAGACTTGAAAGCAGAGGTGAGTGCCCCAGAACCCTCCAGGTCCTCACCTTCCTGCCTTCTGCCAGGCTAAGCTCTTGCTTTTTCCCCTGTACTTGCAGGCGCTGGCAACGGCAATAGCATCAACCAAAGTTATGAAGGCACAGCAAGTGGTGAAAAGTGAAAGTGGTGAGGAGGTAGGATGTGGAACTTTCTAAATACCAGTTGGTTCAGCTCGGTTGTGTCTTTAATAGCAGCACCTCTGTGCCCATAACATCTGATGCCAGGCAAAATTTTGTCTGAGAGCGTTACATATACAGGAGAAGGAGAATAAAGAGGAACCTGTGGGAGGACATGTAGCCACTGAATAGTTTTACAGAATCCTAGCATGGTGGGGGTTTTGAAGGTTTCTTCAACCCCCCTGCTCCAGCAGGTCACCCAGAGCAGGGTGTCCAGGCATCTTTGGAATCTCTCCAGAGAAGGAGACTCCACAACCTCTCTAGGCAGCCTGGGCCAGGCTCCAACACCCTCACACCAAACAAGTTTCTCCTCCTGCTCAGGTGGAACCTCCTGGGTTCCAGTTGGTGCCCATTGCCCCTTGTCCTGTCACTGGGCTCCACTGGCAAGAGTCTGGCCCTATCCTCTTGCCCCTCGCCCTTTAGCTATTGATCAGCATTGATCAGATCCCCTCTCATGCCCCTACAGTAAAGGGCTGTATGTTTATTGGATATTTTTCCTTCCATGTTAAGCCAGAGCTTTTCTTGTGTATCCCCTAAGCATAGCAGATCCCAGGTATGTAGCAGGTTCTCTCTATACTCTCGCAGTATAGGGGCATGGGGAAGAGTCTCACAAGATGCATAACTTTGATTCATCCATTTCAGTTACAACATGTGCCATCCTTCTCATCCGTTGTGTTTTGTCAGATGCTGGTTCCATTCCAAGATACTCCGGTGGAAGTGGAGCAGAACACGGATCTCCCTGAGTACCTCCCAGAAGATGAAAGCCCCTCAAAGGAGCAGGACAAAGCAGTGTCCCGGGTGGGCTCACACCCAGAGGGTGCAGCAAGTTGGCTCAGCACGGCAGCAAACTTCCTCTCGAGATCCTTCTACTGGTGACTTGGTTTTGGTGTTAAAAGACTGTGGGAACGAACCAAGAGGGGGGCCAGTTTTCCATTGGTGTGGTGAACTGCCAAGTGCAATTTGCAATAAATCATCACGGGAAATTTTAGATTAAGCAAATGGATGCTGCATTTTACATTTGATTGGACGTTCGGCCTGATAGGACAGGGGTCAAAGGACAGAGGCCTCCAATCCCATTGTTCCTTCATTTGTTTTTCATGTAGGTTTTATTGCTTCACTTTTTAAAGATGGGTCCACTCTTACATACCAAATGTTTCTGCATATAGAGCTTTAAGTTTGACTTCACGTGAACACATGGTAGGGAGAATCCGTTTAACTCAAGTCTCAGGGCCTCTGTGAAAGAAAATTCTTAATAGCTCTAATTGTGCGTTAAAAAAAAAAATGCCCTTTTTACTTCTGCTTCCCTTTGGACTGACATTATTTTGTTTAATTTTGTAGATTTTGACTCCAGAGGAAAATATAGTCTGCCTTTTTTTTTTGCCTTTATTTTTGCCAGCCCCGTTCCGAGCGTGAGCACGATGTTCCCCTTTGGCTATTAAACTAGAATCACTACAGACTTGAAATTTAGAACCCTTTCATGTATATGGAGTTTTTCTCCAGCCTGCCCTTAACCACTGGAGTGTTTGAGGTTAAGAAATAAGGGATTGAATAAACATAAATGTGTATACATAACATTGTACAGTAAATAAACTAGGACTTATTTGTAACGATGGGTGTGACTGACTGATACGTATATATATATATAAATAACTAATAAATACCCTTGACTGCTCTTTAGGTCAGCTGGGAAGACTGTTGCAAACCAATCTGAGGTCTGATGTGATGACCTATTACAGCTCTGTCTGAAGAGATGAGAGGGGTGTAGACAGGATTTGGTTAGGAATGGTGTTCCCTGTTAGCAAATATTTAATGGAAACTGAAACTTGAAGAACAAAGCAGAACTGAATGCCTCTTTTGCCACAGTGCCACACTTGTAAATTTTGGCTTTAACCCTTTTTTTTTTTTTTTTTTGACCTAACAAATCTGATATGTCATTAGTGTTCCCTCCTAACGTCTTTCAGAAGACTCCTGTGGAAGTACATCAGCTTGGATAGGCTTAAAAACATCTGCAGGCAATTGCCTTTACCTTGTTACTTACAGACGGCGTAGGTTTAAAGATGTCTTGGTAATTTCTGTGACCAGAAATGATAATAAAAAGCAGAACTTCTGTAGGTAGAGAATAAAGTGTATCTGAGCTGTTAGAAACCACTGTGTGCCTGAGAGGATTCAATACACAGTGCTGGAAAACTGCACCCAGGAAAAACAGCTGGGAACTTTAAGTAATGTTACAAACCTCATTATACAGTGCTTTTTTGTGGCAATATATTTGCTGTTATATGAATGATATTTACCACTTGGAGAGTTGGGAAAAAAATTCAATGCTTCAAAGTTATTCCTCTGTGCCTTATGCACAAGGAAAAATAATAATAATAAAAATGCACAGGCTGTTAAAATACTACAGAAACGCTGAGGAAATATAATGTACAATAATAATGGAGGTCAGAGTTCACCCACCCAAGTTAATTGTCATTGTAGGAGAAAAAAAAAGGAACAAAAGCTTGTAGGCAGACGAGATGTCTCCTGTTTTTTAGTATCTCTGGTTTCTTTTTGATTCAGGTTTACACGCACAGATTGAATACAGGCTTTTCAGGGCATGTATTGCTTTAACTATGTACTACTCATATTGCTGTCTAGAATGTTCCAGTACCAGCGTGTTTGAGAAGTCCTCTGTTCCATAGCCAGGAATGCAGAGCTTCCTTTTTCTGCGTCACCGCACATCTAGTTCCTAACAAGACTCCACCCTTTGGATGTTAATGGTTTGATACCAGTGGGTATTGCAGTTCCTTCGTGCATTCGGTCCGTAGGTGTGCTTTTATGACAGTATTGCAGCTCTCGTAGAACAGTTTAAGGCATCTGTAAAAGTTTTGGAAATATATTGTAAAATAATAAAGGATAATATAACTAAAGCAAAGAGGACTGGTGTCTTTTTAACGGTCTAAACAAAGCGTGATGCCTTTTGATGTGTCTCAAAGTTTGGTGCCTTTTTAAATGTTCTGTTCTTTTCTTTGTTATGTTTGAATTACATCTTTTCCATCTTTAATTCAACAGAGAGGAAGGGGAATGGCCAGCCACAGTGAGACCTTTGCTGCGTATCACAGCAGGGCTTTTGGGTGCGTAGAACGTGCTCGCATTTTAAATGAAGTTTTTGTAAAAAGTAGGTGAGTAGAAGCTATTTGAGGACATTGTCTCAAATTTAATTCTGAGGGGGTTTTGGTGGTTTCTTTGGACATTAGCTTCTTTTAATATTCCGAACAAAAATAGCTGATGTTGCTGAGCTTTGCCTGATGGGGAAGGTGTCGTGTGGGGCTAATATGGAAAGAAACACGAAATACCAGAGGAGATGCACACTGGCAGGTGTGAAGTACTCCTGTAACTTCCTGAAATGTAAAATTAAATGTGGGTGCTCCTTTTTGCCTGTAACAACGCTCTGGCGTTGGGGGGTTTAAAACATAAAGCATCCCCCTGGCAGTGGGATTTGTGCCTTTCCAGCAGTCGATGTCAGGAGTGGTTTTCAATCCCCAATGCTTCTCTAAGGTGTGATCTGTGTAGGCTCCCCATATACACCCCCTCACACAGCTGATAGAAACGTGGCGTTGCTTTTTAATCACTTTCCAAGAGCATGTTTTGGTTGAACTCCTCTCCTATAGCAAAGGTTGGCAGTGATGGTGCAAGGAGATGCCCCATTTATCATGTGTCCTCTTGGCCGTGCTCCCTTTATCGGGGGAGAATCCACAGCATGTTGGTTTATGTGAAATGTTGAAGGACAGGTAGATGATCCAGCACAGGGAATCCCTTTTTTGGGAAGGGTGAGAGGGAAGCTGAAAGCTGGTTCCTAGCAAAACAGGCTTTCCTCTGGCAAAAGGCTGGCCAGAGGAACAGCGCTAATTTAAAATATCTAAAGGTGATGGTTTAATTTGTATTATTGCAAGATTCAATTTTTTCCTGAATAAAACCTTAAGCTACCATAATAGCTTTTTGATTACAAACATCTCTATTGTTAATATGGAAGTCCCACATTTAATATTGACCAAACCATTTGCATCCATTATCTTGGTATAAAACTAAAAGCTTATACGTTGTCCTTGGGTTTCATGGCTTTACCTCCTTGGCTACAACAAACATGCCCCATAACGTTTTAGCAAATAACCATTATTGTTTATACACTGTAATTCAGTAGGATGTACTCAGTGGTGGATTTTAAGGAGTCTATTTCTTTGCATATAAAATAACCTGCAACGCTTACTGAAGGTGAAGAGTGGCTACTACTTAGCTCTCAATTGTTGGCTACATTACTGAAACAATGAAGATCTATCACCCACTATAATAGGGAAATAGCTGCCATTTAACATGGCTGGGCATTAACTCTGTCATTTAGGCTGCTGAAGCAATCTTATTATTACAGGCAATGTAGCTGGTTTTGTTTCTCCATATGTGTGGATGTTCTGGTGTATAAACTGTGTGGCTGTTGATACCAGTAAATCACCCTGGCTGGAAGGCTACTCTTGCTGTTGCAATCTGAACCCTTCACTGGAATAAGCAAAGATAAAGGAGATAATAACTGGGTTTGATCTCTTTTTTGCTGTGGTAGTTTCAACAATGAAAATGTTCCGTGCGTTTTGTTCTAAGGAAAAAAAAAAAATAGTGCTTTTGAATGTGTTGACTGTACAAACAGCTTCTTGAAACATAACTTTGCAGGATGTGTTGTCAGAGGGGCACGTGCCCCATTGCAGACCAGGACCATGCAAATGGACACTGGTGATGGCTGGTTCTTCACCTGGGATGTCTTAAAAATCACGACCTCCTTGATATTACTGTGTTTGCAGTTTATATTTGTGCATCTGGCTGGATAGGTTGAGAATGTTGTGTGGTGCTCTGTGTTCTTCAGCCTTTCCCGTACACACAGATACCACCCTGAGCAGAATGAACCCTGATGCAGGTATCATTAGTGCTGTAGCTAAATAGGTAACATTCAATCAATAAATTATGGAAAGGAAATAGCAGTTATTAGGGGAAAGCACCAAAAATAGCTTTAAAACTTTTAAAAATTGTAACTAACACACAAAAAAAGGCTTTAGTGAGCTCATAATAAACAAGATAATAGATGAGGAAGCATGAGGCTGAGCTCTCTGTAGAGTGGATTGACATCTGGTAAACTACGGTTAAGAGCTAGACCTGACTGTTGCCTGTGAAGACCCTTAAGGTCTAAAAGTTCCCAGTGTTATTTGAATTAATTGGAGTAGGAAGAAGAGAGAGGGGAAAAAAAAGGTCTGTGCTTAAATGCTGCCTGTGAAAGGCTTCCTTGGGAAGTAACCTCCTTGCTTAGCCCAAGAGAGCAGCTGCAAAAGTTGTAGCTCAAGAACTCGGGGGCTTAGGCAGCTGCTGGGTGGTGATTTGGGGATCACGTCAATGGACGATAACAAACACCCAGCAAACTTTCAATCTGTGATCCCGACAGCTACAGCCCATCTCGAGTACCCACCTACTCCTAGACTGAAACGGCAGCTGGCATCAGCTACTCAACCAATCCAATTTACTTTCAATCACACCATTACTACAACCTCCCTCCTCCATCTGTGTAAACATATGTCTTTGTTAAACACCGCCATTTGTACGGGATAAAAATTGTCAATGCTGACAAAAATGCCCCCACGTAATGCTGTTGTGATTGCAATGTTGTCCTCAAGCTGATTTGAAAGAAGTCTGCGAGTTGATCAACATCTTCCACTGCTATTAGTGGCGAACTTTATTCCATACAAATAAACCTTGTAAAAATGGTTTTACTTTGTCCATGGGTCATGTGGGCTCTCCCTGTTCTAAGACTCAACTTTTACAACCCATCTATTAATTGTTAACAATGGTTTGCAGTGCCCCAGGAACACCTCAAAGCTGTTTCATGAGTAGTCTTTTCTAATATTAGTGTTTTATCTTGGTGAGAATCAAACTGTAGTTAACAAAGTCCCACCATGAACTGGGTGTAGATTCCCCAAGTACTGAAAACCAATCGTTTTGTTTCTTGCTTGTGTTCTCCAGCCATTTGGGTATGCTAGAGTGTAGTTCCAAGCTTTTATTCCCATCCTCTCTGCAGCTGTGAGGATTAGGGATGTTTGGTTTTTTAATGAAAATGGAGACCTTGTAGAATTGCTTCCCTTTCAAATCAGCTTTGCAAAAGCAAAGGAAAGCAAACAGCCAAACCCTGTAACAAGATTAAAATAGGATTAAAACAGCTTTCCACCCTTCTTCTTACTTTGCTAATTCACCTGCTTCCTTGCTTGTCCCTCTTAATTCTCTCAATCTTTCTGCTGCTTTGCTTATCATAACTCTGCATCTCGTGTCCTCCTTGCTCTTGCAATGCCTTGAAAGGAGGTTAGAGGCAGGTGGGGTTGCTTTTTCAAGGAGCAAGTGATAGGAGAAGAGGAAATTGCCTCAAGTTGCGCCAGAAGAGGTTTAGGTTGGATATTGGGAAAAATTCCTTCCCTGCAAGGGTTGTGAAGGGCTGGCCCAGGGCAGTGGTGGAGTCCCCAGCCCTGGAGGGGTTTCCAAGCCATGGAGATGTGGTGCTGAGGGACATGGGTTAGTGGTGCCCTGGCAGGGATGGGGGAATGGCTGAACTCAATCATGTGAAAGGTCTCTTCTAACCAAAACAAGTCTGTGATTCTGTGGCACCGGGGGTTGCCCGGAGCCTGGTGCAGGCCCTTGCGCTGCGCCTCGTTGAACTCCGGAGGCTCACGGAACCTCCCCCCACTGCCTGCCCAGGCCCCGCCGCCATCACTGCGCGTGGCGGGCGGGAGGCGGGAAGCGGCTGCGCGCTCTGTCGGGCCTGCGCCGCTAGATGGCAGCACGCGCGTGCGTTGGGCGGGCGCGAGCGCGTGGCGCGCGGTGACCGCGCGGATGGCGCCAAGGGTTTTATCTCCTCTTTTTTTTTTAAACGCTTTTCTGGGATTTTGCGCCGTTGCCAGAGTAGTGCGATGCCTTTGTTCCCGCGGGGATCTCGCTGTTAGGTTTCGGTAACTTTTTCTTTTTTTGAGGAAAAACTTGCAGTGGAAGTGAGGTTTTGTCCGTAACCAAAGTAAATTATTTTTATAACTAACTTTTCATAACTGCTGTGCAGCGCTGCAGACAATGGCCCATGGAAGGGAGCTGATAGTGGGGACTTGTCCCAGCTTTGCTGGGACAGAAGCTTAGAATAGTTTTGGTTGGAAAAGACCTTGCAGATCATGGAGTCCCCCATCCCTGCCAGGGCACCATTAACCCCTGTCCCTCAGCACCACATCTTCAAGGCTCGGAAACCCCTCCAGGGATGGGGACTCCACCACTGCCCTGGGCAGCCTGGCACAGCCCTTCACAACCCTTGCAGGGAAGGAATTTTTGCCAATATCCAACCTAAACCTCCCCTGGAGCAACTTGAGGCCATTTCCTGGAATCCTGGCCCAGCCATGCTCTGCAGGCCATGAGCAGTTGATTCAGGGCAGCTGAAACGAGTTGGCTCCAGGTGCATCCAACACGATGAACATCATACCCTGTATAATGGGAGAAGTTTCCTGAGGATGGAGCTCCTCCTGCTCCTGCCCATTGCTGGATGTTCTTGCTCACCATTCTGCTCCTGAGGACGCTTTCCTGTTTATTGTGACCATTCTACATCACTGGGGTGAGTACAACTTTATATACTTTATACTGACGTTTGTATTAGTTTGGCTGTTTCATTAAATCCATTTTCATTTCAACCCATGGGTCTCCTCTGCTTTTCTTGATCCCCCTTCTCTGCTGGGGAGGCATCAGTGGGTGACAGAGCAACTGCTGGAGTTCAGCCTTGGACATGGGCTAAGAGTAGATGTTATTGTATGTTCATGTGTAGATATCTGTTTGTATGCTCTGTGTTCCCTGCTTGAGGGCCAAAAGTCCTGGTCTGACCTACCTGAGTGCAATGCAGGCAGAGGTGCCCTGGTTTTAGCTGGAATAAAGTTAATTTTCTTCCTAGCAGCTGGCTCAGGGCTGTGGTTTGGATAGAGGCTGAGAATCCTGTTGGTAACACAGGGATGGGTTGGTTGTTGCTGAGCAGGGCTTGTGCTAAGTCAAGAACTTCTCAGCTTCTCCTGCTGCCCTGCCAGAGGCTGGAGGCGCTGGGGGAGCTGGGAGGAGAGGGGTCGATGTGAATCCTCATGTGTGTAGAGGAGAGAAACGCTGTGGGTTTCAGTTCGAAGAGCTCTTCTTGTTACTTGGATTTTCCTGAATAGACAGTGGTCTGTTTGTTGACCAAGACATATTTACCAACCGTATCCTATGCAATATGGAGAAAAGTTAAGTTTCCTCAAGCTGCCACAGCAGCAAATGCTTCAACATTCTGGCAGCCTGTGGGGCACAGGACACGTGATCGTGGTTAGTGTTATTTCCCTCATGGAACTTTTCCAACAGAAGTCAGCTTGGTGTGTGGCAGAGCTGCTGACCAAGACCAACCTGCAGTGATTTGAGGAATGCCTTTGTCTTATGGTCCTGTCTGGATTTGCTGACTCTGGTTGTAAGGGAGTGGACTCCAGTTGCAACTGGAGGTGTTGGTGTGAAGTCTGCTGATGCTTGTGGTGGGTTTAAACTCCTTCTTCAGGTCTCTAGACACCTCTCTGGAAAGGTCTGGCACATATTACTAGAGCGAACTGTTCAAAACTAGTAGTTCCATCCCTGAAATAAGAACTAGGTGTAGAATAACACCACGTAAATGTGGATGACGATACAAATATTCCGTAGAGGGAGAAGCGCTAAATGAAAGTTGTGGGTGTTACTGACTGTGCTACCAAATATTTTGATACCAATTAAAGTGTAGTGCCACTAGAGATGTTTTCCTCACAATACGAGACAGAAGTACAAATAGTGACTCAGAGGATGACAGTGGGGAGATGAGCTTGTGCCACAACAGATGTATAACAGCAGAGGCATGTATGGCAGAGTGACTCAGAGAACACAGGCGCAGCATCGCGTCTTGCGGAGATGACAGAAGTTAAGGTTTCCTCTTGGGACAAAACAAAAAAAATCTTCTCCTGGCGGACAGGCAGAAAAGAGAATTCAGTCTCAGCCTTTAGAAATGTCCCAAGGGGCAGGGACTCGGGGCAAGTCTGGATGGTGCTGATCCAGTGACTTAAGTTGAGTTTCATAATGCAATAACTGGGGTTTTTTTCATAGCCAAACACAGTCGCTACATGAAAAGCTGCAAGAAGCCTTACCCAAAGAAATACATTCGTGGATTTTGTTCAAAATGAGATTTTCATTCTGGAGCTGGAGACTTGGAAAGTCTCCTGTGACTTATGTTTGTATTGGGTGGACACCGTCAAAGGGAAATTTAAGGAATTTGATTTGGTTTCAACTGGGCAGGTTTCCAGGGTACACTGGTAGAGGAAAAAAATAAGTTTACATCAGCCTCTGTGTTGTCCTTTTCATAGTGTACATCTCACTGTTCAATGTGACTGTTAGTTCTTCCTTTATGCCTATTGCTGTCTAACTGGTAAGATGAAGGAGCAACAGTGGGAACTGGAGACAGGAACAAACTCTTGAACACGGCATTCAGGGAGTCCGGAAGCACAACAAGAATTTTTTCATCAATATTTTAGCAAAACTGGATTCTTTCCCCAAATAAAACAGTGCTATAAAGTAGCACAGATTCAACATCTGCTGGATCTTCTTTAGTTTAAGTGTTATGGCTCAATTTAATGAAATTTTACCAGCAATGCTGAAGTGAAGAGAGTGCTTTTTCTACAGATACCAGCCCCTTCGTGCAATGGGCTCTTGGGCCTGTTTGCTGATGGTCTTTGTGATGCTACTTTAGGATTAGCTCCTACTACTTCTCTCTCCAGGTGGAAGAGTTGTTTGTTGTGAGTGGTGATTTGTTTGTTGTTGTAAGCAGAACTGATGTACACACACCAGAGAAACAGGAGAAGGACAATTTAAACCTTATTAAAGGTTGATCTACAACTTTATTGTTTCCTCCTTAAATCCCCTCTAATTGGATCAGACCAGCCTTAATCTTCTTTCCAATTGACCCTAGAGATGATTAGAGACTTCCAAAGGTTAGTCTTTCCAAGAGACTGCAACACTAGAGACTTCTATAGCAAACATCCCTTCATTTATTGCCCTGAATAGCTATGTAGTGTCTAACGGGGACGAGCGGGTGGTGATCGTTGCACTGAGGAACATGAATTCCACTGGTGTGACTCTGTTACCCTTCATGTTATGAGCAGAGGAAAAGGAGGATGATCCCTTCAGGTTGGTCAGACTTGTAACAGCCTCTCCCTCCTTTATCACTGGTGTCTTCCTAGCACCAGGAGTTCCAGAAATAGGATTTTCAAGGAAGTTTTGTGAGCTAAAGTGAAACAGATGGGCTGAGGTCTGGAGAGGTCAGACTCTGAGAGGGCAGGGAGAAAGGGGGACAAGCAGCTACCACTGGGTTGCTAAAGGTAGCAAAGTCAGTGGATCAGAATATCTCAAATAATGCCAAAGATGGCAGGATGGGGTGGCCTGTCTGTCAGTATCCAGCATTATGAAGTTCAGGAAGCTTTGGTTAACTTGATATACAGGCAGTTGTAACTTGGAGAAATGGAGTCTTTAATCATAGGCAGCTCTCTCTAGACACTAGATTTTACCAGCAGGATCTACTCTTCTGCCATAGTTTCCTCGTAGAACACCTTGCGAGATATAAGGGTGGAGCATCAAAGTAAGTACATGGGAAAAACATCAAGCATTGCTGAAAATAGTGGCAGGAGGTTGACCCTTGCTGAGCTGTGCACCAGTGGGATAGAAAGAAAATTCAGAAAAGAAAAACAAGGTGGTGCTTTGATGCATTTCTGTTCTGTGCACCACAATCTGCTTGCAAATCTGCAACCACTAAACCACACAAACACCTTAAAATAGTGTGGAATGGAGAGAAACTTGAACTGCTCTTGGCACCTGGGAGACAAGAAGGTGGCTGGATGGAGGGTGGGCTCACGCCATGCCATTATTACCCCTTTTGTCGACTTTGTGCCTGGATGACGTGAATTCTCAGAATACTAGAGTTTCATTAACTGTTTGCTGATAAGCTCTCTGACGGCTTGCTTCTTGTTTGGCTGGGAGATAATTTGTTTTTCACTGCCTGGCTTGAAATGCTGGGGATGTGAGCTTGCTATTTTTTATCCATATACCACCAGGGGCCTGAAGACCCTTTTCCTCAGTTCCTCCTCTATCCAGAGCCCTGTGCACAGCCAGACATCTCCAGATCAGAGCTTGTGGGCTCACCCAGGATCAGAATTTTAATAAACACTGGCTGCAGAACGCAGCACTGGGCTGTCAGTAGGTGGTGTGCCAGGATGATGTTGAGTAACGCACAACACACACGAGTGAAGCCCTTTAGGTAAAGTACGGAGCTAAAGCCACCCTGCCTGTGAGACTCTAGAAGCTCCTTGGTACCCATGGCAAAAGCAGAGGCAGAACTCATGTCCTAGTTGATGAGGCAGCCCATGAAGGTACATTCTGTGCACACACTTGTGGTTCCCAGGCCACATTAAGGGCTTTCATGCAGCGCACGCAGATCTCGTAGGCACGTGCCTCTAATAGGTGGAGCGTTGGACCACTTGGTGGAAGAGTCCTGGGCATGTGTCATAATCACATAAGTTAAATTCAGCTCGCTGCTTGTAGAGCTGTCAGCCCGAATGCTCTTGAAATTAAGCTTTCACAGTTTGCCATCTGGGTCCTGCATGAAGGCAAAAATGTTTCCCATCTCTAGCACCGTGTATTAAGAGACAAAAATTGAAGTTTTCTATACACCTGCCAAACCCACATCTCGGTACCAATTATGCTTGGGAGTTTTCTTGGAAAAACATCCATATAACAAAATGAATCTTTCGGGTTGAGCACTGGATGCATTTAGTTTAGAAGTGTCAGGTTATGCATGGCTGGGATTGAGTGCTTGTCTTCATAACCAGAGGTAAAGGTCTTGATCTCTACTCAGTTCTTGTTTGGGCAAGAATCCTGCTCACCTGAGCTAGTGTCTTCAGTGCCTGGCCACACCACCAACACCTCTGTCTCTCTAACAGTGGTTCAACGTCCCCTGGGTGGCATCAGGGCCCTTCCAAAGGCTGGTATCCCTCTGCTTCAAGTGTGTGTCTAAAGATGCTGAAAACATGGTGGTTGTTGGCGTGTTCTGCACTTTGCAATTGTATAGAAGAGATATTTTGATAATTCTGCAAGAGACCTCTCTGGTTTGGTTTGGCTTTATTAAGGCTTGATGCTACAAACCTGAACTGTAGCCCTAATAATTGGTGGTATCAGCAAATGTAGTTTCATGAGAAGAGCTGCAGCTCTAGAGGTCTCCAACACATCAGTGATGGTTCTTCCAGATATATTTGCATCTGGTGGGAGCTGCTGAAGTATTTAGTGACATATTTGTGTCTTTGATGGTGACAGCACATTAAGAAGCACTTTTGTTCATTTATTAGCAGAATCCTATTTTAATTCAAAAGCAGAGAAAAAGCAACCAAGGCTTATGTGCTTAAACTGCAGCAGCAAAGAAATGTATAATCAGAAAGAGGAATCAGCTTGTGAATGAGTCCCTAATTGAAAAAAGGCAACATCGTTACATAATTATATTTTTAATTATTTGACTAATTATTGACTAATTGGCTATAACATGTGAAGGCAGCGTTAACAAATCATGGCTTTGGGAAGTGTTTACTTTGGGGATCAGTCTAACACCTCTTTGCACTGACAGGAATGCCAAACTGAAACATCTAGGCTGCCTTGAAGCTGGGGATCAGTGGTGAAAATGAGATGTGGATCTCAGCTCATTTCTTTCATTCTTCGTTCCTAAAATCAAAGTGTAAAGATCGGGAGAAACTACAGTTTTGATTTGCAAATAAAGTGTTTCCTTTTTTTTTTTTTTTACATCAGTTATTAGGGTTTTGTTTTCCACCCATTTCAGTATTTCTCCTAGAATCCTGGCTGTAGATCATATAAACCCCTGTAACACTATATTCTATCTCTTCTCTCTAGTGAAATATTTCACTGGGGTTATTATCCCAACTCTTTTGCTATGTTCAATGAAATTAACGTTGATTCCCTTTGTTGAAATCATATGGAGACTGCAACTGCTCTCTGCCTTATTCCCAAAGGGGTGCAGTTTGCCCTTCACTAGTTCTCTAAACTCTCAAACACCTTAGAAATGATATGCTGGAGAAGTACCAAGCTGGGACTGGAGCACCATTTGTGCAAAGTGGGACAGTGCACGAGTGAGATTCCACAATAAAAGTTCATGAGTCTTGCACAGAGGTTCATTGACTGGGAAGATGCCTCAAGTATAAAATAAAGACTCTGTGGCCTCCACTTCAGATTATTTCTGGGCAGTTCCTCCACTTCAGCCCTTTAGAAACGTGCAAGTTATTTTCTCTGCTGTACACTTAACCAGTGAGAAATTAAATGTAATGAATCGTTTCTGTGACTGCATTAGTGAAAACTTCACACCTGCATTTGGAGAGAAATCCTCTTGGCAGCAGCATCATTCAGCCTGGAATGGTAGGCAGCATGATAATAAGTAAAATAAGAGTGACCCACTTCTTTTAATTCCTCGTGGGTGATGGTGCATAACTCCTTTTGTGGTTTTGCTTCCTTCTACCATCTTGCTTCCTTCTACCGCTCATTCCTCAGTTTAGTTGCATATCACTGAACGTTCTGTACTCCATTAAAATCCAAGACCCCATCTAAACTTACCAGTGTCTCGAGAGGCCAGAATTCACCTGCTCTGGCTGTGGTTTTGCTGGGAGCAGGGAGAATCAGTCCAGGTCCTGGTCAGAGCAGAGGCTGTTTGGTGCATCAGTCCCTTGCTCAGTTGCTCAGAGCCTGGACAGGGAAGCAGCCCCCAGGGACCAGTGGAATCCCATCCTCAGCTTGGAGTAAAAATTGATTTACTTTTTCATTTATCAGCAAGGAAATTGCTTTCTTTGGCTGTGATGAACCAACCTTCTGACATCACGTCGGAGATTAATCGCTGAAGACCAGAAGGGTCTGTGATGACCATCTAATCTGCCTTCTTGCATAGCATAGACCTTTGGAGGTTCACTAAATAACTCACACTTGAAGGCCATTGTATCCCAAGGAAAACAGCCACTCCTGATTTTATTGCCAGAGTTCACCACAACTCGTAGCAGGTTTTCCATTAACTGTTTGGTGGCCTCTCCAAGTGTGCTGTGTTCATTGTTGTTTGGGTTTTTTCTTTGAATTTTTTGATCAAGGGCTAATCAAAGAGCTTCCTCCATGCTACTCATCAGGAGGAGATTCGTTCAAAGTAATCTGGTTCCTGCTCTAGGAGGCTTCATATTTTTCTTTTGAGTTGGTGAGGACCTCTGAGTGATATAAACCACAAACCAGATTTCTTCCCCCTCTTCTGGCTGGGGTTCTTTTGCAGGGCAGGTTCCCTGTTTGTTCTCTGCATGACTCCTAAGCAAGAACCTAGAGTGGTCAGAATATAGTCCATGTCTCCATGGATTGCAGTGGTGCTGGAGTAATAATTATGGGGTGATTGCTAGCGCAGGGTAACTCTAGGGGACAGAGGAAATTGCCTCAAGTTGTGCCAGGGGAGGTTTAGGTTGGATATTATGAACAATTTCTTCATGACAAGGGTTGTGAAGGGCCTGCCCAGGGCAGTGGTGGAGTCCCCATCCTTGGAGGGATTTCCAAGCTGTGGAGATGTGGTCCTGAGGGACATGGGTTAGTGGTGCCCTGACAGTGCTGGGGGAATGGTTGGACTTGATAAGCTTAAAGATCTCTTCCAGCCAAAATGATTCCATGATTCCATGGGAGCCATATGAAGGAAACTACAAAGGGAGCAGAAAAAAAGCAGGAGAATGTGACAGTCCCAGCTCCTCACAGGCAGGTTTGCCTCTTGAGGCAGCTGAGTTACTGCTCCTCTCGGGGCTTTTGCTCACCTACGAGTCTCAGTCGTGGTATTTCCTTGGTAAGGACCATCTCTGCCCACACTCTATAGTCAGCTGTATTTGCTGCAACAAAGATTAATAAGCTACTGGGTGATGAGTAAATATTTAACAGTATTTTTCTTTGCTTTGCTTTTCATGGAAAATAAATATATTTGCAGAATATTCATTTTTCCCTCGGTCTGGCAGCTTCCTGGAGTCTTTCACTTTTGACTTTTAGCAGATATGTTCATATGCTGTATCTAAAAGGATGGTGAGGCAAGCTTTATGTTTTGCATATAGCAAACATTATGTTTCATCCCCCTTTGAGAAAATCCCTTTCTGAGGTTTAAACTAAATGTGTCTCATCTTCGTATCCAGTATGGCTCTACTTATGCTGCAGCTTCCAAATTATTCTAACCCTTGCGTGCCTTTTTTTAGTAGGATTTTTCAAGGATTTTCAAGTTCTATTCCATTCATAGTAAAATTCCTTGATGAGGTAAAAGGGCTTCCTTTTAAGGATTGAAATAATGCTGCTTTTACCTTAATCAGCCTTTCTTGTGCTATGGTCCATAACTGCTGAAATCTTTGTTCTCTGGGTGAACCTTGTTTATTCTTCTATACCTGACTATTTGTCTTCAGGAAGAAGAATTATTCAGAAAGTGGCTTAAAAAGGGCCTTATAAGAGATACTTGTTCCATCTTCTTTGGAAATTATATGGGGTTGTAATGAAATTTCATCATCATGGAGGAATGGTGAAGGACATTGCAAATAAACTCCTTTCTGGGAATAACCCAAAAAGTCAGAAATTAGTCAGGGAGAATTCACCAGTGATGGGCTCTCCTCCATGCCTGCAAATACTTGAATTTCTATCTAACCTTGGCAGCAAGAGGCCCAGGCTCTGGAAGTGGTGAAAACAGCTCCTGTCTCTCATGGGTGAAACTGAGAGAAGCTGAAATTGAGAGAAATAATTACATTACAGTTTTCTGGTGTTATTCAGGGAATTAAACACTTCCCCTTGGAATATCTAACTGGGAAATCTCTGAGTTAGAGTATGTTCTTTTTTTGCCATTCAAGTAGAACAGCCCTGGGCCTGTATCTGTGTCCCTGATTGGACCACAAGTTTAAAAACTGTGTCCATCAGATATTTAAGTACATAACTTTTACAAAAAACAGTTTGAAAGTGTAATTCTGAACATTGCTCTGATGATAATAAACAGGACACTGATAATTCATATTCAGTGCTTAACCTACACTAGAATATACAGAATCCAGGGCTAAAAAATAACCATTGGAAATGTGACTATATTTGAGGTTCTTATAAGACAATCATAGTTTAATGTAAAAAAAAAAAAGTATTTCCTGTTCCTGATCACTTATCACAAATTTCATTTGATCAAATTATACACTTCCAAATGGCAATTTATTACAAATTGTATTTGATTTAATTGTTCACTTTCAAATTTGAAAGGATGCTGTCCAGACATGCTGGGTCCTGTTTCTGTTGACCTAAGTGTTTTCTTAATGACCATCTTTGAGAAGTAAGAGTTTTGCTTCTCTATTACTGGCTTGGCTTTTTTAGAAATCATTTTTCTAAGGGGAACAGAGCAAAGTGATTGGTGCTTCAGGTCTCTTGGAAAGAAAGAAAAATATCAGAGGGAAATTCTCTGCGCTAAAGAAGGAGGAGAACAAAGCCTTTGAACAAAAGCCTTAAATTCCATCTGTCATTTCCACCCACCACTAAATCTACCAAAGAGTGAACATTTCTCCCACTGAGCCGCGTGCGCTGGTATCTAACCGTGGTGCTATTGATCACTGCAGAGCACGGGCCTGGCTTTTGAGCTTTTTGAAACTGTTAACATAGATTTAAGTGCAACAGAGGAGGCATGAAGCCATGAATGTTTTATTGGAGTGCTCCAGATCATCTCTCAGCAGGTGAGTTCAGTGCCGTCACTTAAAAGATTAACCTCCTATCCCTACAACAGCAATTACGACAGGAACTGCCTTATTAGGCAAAGCCTATTAGATAAATTGGAACTCTAACTCTATTGATAAATTCATTCAGTAAAGCTGACCTCGTGGCTCCCAGGCTACACGGGGAAAATCTGTAGGCTTTGTCCTTTCATGCATAGGAATCAGCAGGCTAATGAAGAATTAGTGAGTATCCATGTGACTTAGAAGAGCATGTTAAGAGTGTGTCTGTTCTTCAGATGTCTCACCCTTCCGTGTACCATCGAGTCTTTGGGGGCTCACTTCGACAGAAGACACAACACGTGTCCCTTCCCTTTCCAAGGAGGAATTTGCAAAGTAACCGTCCCTCTGGGCCAGCATCTTCCAAGATCCTAGACATCTTTTCAACCTAAATGATTCTATGGTTCTATATTATACACAGAATCCCAGCATGGTAGAGGTTAGAAGGGATCACCTCGTGCTGCTCCTGCTGGTCAACCAGAGCAGGGTGCCCAGAATCGTGTCCAGGTGGGTTTGGAATCTCTCCAGAGAAGGAGACTCCACAACCTCTCTGGGCAGCCTGGGCCAGGCTTGGACACCCTCACAGGTTCCACCTTGGATTGTCAGAGACCAAATTATAGTGACTTAAGTTCTGCACGTAACAGCAGAAAGGTTTGGAAGACCTTTGCAAATGCTCCTCCTTCTCCCAGGAAACACCACGTATGTCTCTGGTTTATGGGTTAATGCTCTTCTCCTAATGCCTTGCTGGATTTGTGCTAGCATAAATGCCTTTTATAGGGCAGTGAACTGGAAAACTAGAGACATAACGAGTTATAGACCAGTCAAGCACTAGATTTCTCCCTGTAATTAATTTGTGAGGTGTGAACATTGCTGGGTTTGTGGGAAGATGTGCGGCAGCCTCCATGTACCATGTGTCTAGTCAAACCTGGCCATGCTTGGTTTCTCTGGGTATCAGAACCTCTGAAGGTTTTTCTTGGTGTGCAGCCCCATTTCATGAATGGATCTCTCTGCCTCATCGACTCGATCTCTTTTCAGCCTCATCTTAAAACACATCTTTTTTCCTTTGCCCGTGTCTCTTAATTTCTCTTTCCCGTGGTCCTTGGCCTTATGACTGAGTGGTTTAATTTATTCACCACGCAATATCTTTATGATGCTGTTTTCTGTAATTTATATCAGATACAAGACAGTGGACAGTGGTATTTAATTCCATAAGGGGCTTCAGGATGTCATTTGTACAAAAGATACTTATGAAATAAAGTTGTGAGTCTGCTAAAGACTCATTCATGCATTAAAATTGATGGTGCTGCTTGTGAGAAGAAGTTTCCAGGTTGGACCCTAAGGTTTGTACCTGGATACCTAAGCATACAAAGTGGATTGTCTTCTGAAAGTCTTCTCAGGAATTAAATTTTCTAACAGCTGGTTGATTTCCAGGAAGGTGCTGGTTGATGGTCATGTTGGGCAAGATTTACCCCAGCCAACTTTAGGTGTCCTGGAAAGCTGCGTAGGTTGGAGGTTGGTCACTGTGCAGCCAGAGCATGGACGTTTGAATCCTGCTTTTCCCCATGTACTTTATTTTCCTGAAGTCTGATCTCCTTGCTGACCACAGGTGGATGTTTTCTGGAGGCTTACAAAGTCTCAGGCAGCTCTGGCTTAGCCCAGGAGGGTTTTCCTCTTACCTCGTTCTAAAAAAGCTGCATGCTTTAAATTTATTTTAGAGGCAGTACGTTAAAAATTTACGGTTATGTTGTTTAACATTAGATAAATCTTTTTGCAGAGTGGCTTTATCTCCTGTTAGGTGTCCAGTAAGTATTTAGTAGACCAGAATAACAGGGAGAAAATAGAATTATCTCAGAATTAGAGGAATAGAAACCCCCAAGACTACTTTTTTTTTTTTCCTCTGAGTGTCCTTTCCATGTTAGACCCATCTCAGCTGTGTTAAAATATTCCCTGCTGGCATGTTTCTTCTCCCAGAATATCTCCAGTTCACTAGACTCGAATTATGACATGTATCCCTGAATATGAAAGCTTTTGGCTGAGCCTGAATAAGCTTTCTGGTAAGACAGATGTTCACTCTTTGGATGCGTAATAGAAAACCCATCCAGTGGCTCATCAGTACAGAAATGATGATGTGATCCAACTTCAGGTGCTTTGTCTCCTACGGAAACTTTTATCTCTATTACGTGGAAAATGGGGTGATGATTTCAAATTGGATTCTAGGCGCTGATGGAGGCTGGGCACCAACTCTTCCCATTTATTACCCCTCTAGTGGGGTGAGAAGGACAGGAAAGCAAGAGGAAGGAGGAGAACAAAAAGAAGGAGGAAACCCATACATATATGCATTTTCAACCCTTCTTTTTCTTAATGTTTCCCTTGTCCTAAAGCAGACACCTGATTTTTCCCTCTGCTGCGTGATGCAGGAGCAACTCCACCCAAGCCCCAAAGCAACTCCCTGTCCTGACCTTTGCTTTTGGGTCTCTCTTGTCTCACAAGTGACTTCCACCACCTCAGGACATCTTCTTAATCACACTGATTGTGCTAGCCAGAATCCATCAGTGTGCATCATGGACTCCGGGCTGGAGGGGTGGGAAGAAGAATTTAGCAGCTCAGAATAATAGATCAGGCACCATACAGGCTTCCCATTTCCCTGACCAGTGAGCCAGAGATTTTTGTGAACCAGCTTTTGGGGATGGCATCTAATAATCCATTCAGTAACTGGCCTGTTGTCTGAATTTTTTTCTATTTTTTTTTTTTCCTCCTCATAGCTTTCTGTTTTAAGATAACGAAGAAAAATTTAAAAAACCCATTCTTTATATTTTGAAGTTAAAATGTTGAGCAAAACATGGTTTGCTGAGGGGTAAGGAATGTTATAACGTCCCTTAAATGAGACAACTTCTCCAAGCAGCAGTGACATCATGGGTCTTAGATGGGACAAGAGGAAATGGCCTCAAGTTGCACCAGGGGAGGTTTAGGTTGGATATTAGGAACAATTTCTTCCCTGAAAGGGCTGTGAAGGGCTGGCCCAGGGGAGTTTCCAAGCCATGGAGATGTGGTGCTGAGGGATATGGATTAGTGGTGCCCTGGCAGGGATGGGGGAATGGGTGGACTCCCACGATCTTGAAAGTCTTTTCCAACCATAACAAATCTATGATTCTAAAAATCATAGTCATGGAACAGACTATTGTTTATGGTAAATGTTGTATTATCTCTTACATGTAAACTTGGTTTCAGGGGATAAGGAGTTGCCTGGAATGTAAGCTTGTAATTTGATTTTAAACAATGAAGCAGTCAAATAATTCTATAATTCAATTCTAAATGCCCAAAGGAGGTGGGAAGCAGCTCTTCTCTCCTGGGGCAGGTGAGGACGAAGCAGGTCATGGTAGAAGAAGAACTTCTGATCCCTTGCTGGGGACTGTGCCCTGGCAGTAGGGATGCAGAGCAGGATTCAGGGACGCAGCATCTCTTCAGCTCGTTTTCAGTGAGTGCTAATAAGACTAATACACCACGTATTACCCCCACCTTTTTCCTTGCTCTCTGCCATTCCACGGAGAAAAGCAAAGTGGAGGAGAACAAAGGGGTGGGAGTGACGGGGAGAAGAACAGAGGGTTGTTGCTATAATCAGCATTTCACTGAACTGTGAATTTTAGCAGGTTCTCTGTAGTTCAGATGGTTATGTTGTCCACGAGGTACCTGCACAAGGTAATGATGACAGAATGTTGCAGCTCAGCCCAATTCTCCTGGACTTTGCAAACGGGTCTCTCGTCCAATATGCTTCAACGTATATGACCAGCCCTCAGTCATATCGCCACATTGTTTTTGATGCTACATTTACTTTTATGAATAAACTGGTTTCTCAATTGCTAACCAGTTGTCTGATTAGCTGCCGCAGATACCATTTACTCTAAGTGCTCAAGTAAAGCGTAACTGCTGCTTTTATGGTGTTATCAATGCCCCTGTCATGTCTGTCTGACTGGCATTAACACAACCTCTGCTCCTGCCACAGAATTCCTCTAGAAATCATTAAAGAAAAGGATGGGCATTTGTGAGTCAGAATGAGGGTTGTATTTAGTGGTTTGTAAATAGAACATGCTGCCCTACAACTTCATGGCTGGCTGAATTGCAGTGCACAATGTGGCAAACGGTCAAGTATAGGCATGGTTCACCTCTCTTTTGTTCTTTCTCTTCAAAGATCTCCTCTTGCTTCCCTGAGATATCAAGGGGGTGTATATATATATGTAATTTTTTTAAGGGTTTATTTTCCAGCCCCCAAGAAGTGCTTATTTCAGTATTTGAGGGGTACAATCTGAAAACACAGCATTGAGCTTGCATTCTGAATGAGCTTCTGGAACAAATTCAGAGGCTGATTTTCTTGAGATCTGCGGTTCCCTGGAAGCAAACATCATGACCACAGGTCGTGCCTGTCTGGGGAGAGCTGCTGACCTGGTAACGTGCTGGAACACCCACAGCTGCTGAGGTTGGTCGTCTTGTCCCCACTTCATTGAGTGGGGACACAGAACAGTGAAGTTAAGTTGTGTACTGGACAAAGCACAGTAACCCAAAGATGATGAGTGGGTGCTCACACTGCCCAGACTAGATGCTTGTGATGGGAATTATTTATGGCTAATGAAAAGAGAGAGAAGCTCCTCAGAGGACCAGCCAGAGTTAGCCCTGTGAAGCCGGGTAGAATAAATACTTTCTGATCTCATACTCTGTTGGCAGCTTGTTCATAGCTTAGGGTTAAGGGACATTGGAACCAGACAGAAGCCATAGGCTATAATAAGCACTCCGGGCTGGTCAGGGTGGGTAGAGCCTTGTGGGGCAGCATCGTGGGAGGGCAGCTGCTCCCATGGTGTGTTGTGAACCAGCAAGAGTTAATGCTGCTCCCCCTCCCCATCCCTGCGTTCAATCTGTGCCCACCAGCTATTGCATTTCTCAGTTTCTCGTGTGTACCTCTGCTCTGGCTTGCTCAAGGTCAAAATACCATCAGCACATGGTAGGGAACGATGTGCTCTTTGTTCAGGGGGGGGTTTGCTTTTTCCTCAGCAGAAAATGGTTAAACGTGGTGTTTTGCCCACTTAGGGCTGGAGCTTTTGTACTTGCTTTATGTGGTTACCTGAGTTATTTTCCATCTGTTTTCTCACATCACTTTCAACTGGCTTAATCCCACTGCCTGATTGTGGCACCTTCCACAACGCAGTGTAATTAACCACAGGCAACTATTCAACATATTAGAGATGAAAGCAACGTAGCGTGGGGGGGGTTTTCTGGCTTTGTGACATGTGAAGGCCAAAAGAACAGCTTTATTCTCTCCAAAGCTCCTCTGCCATCCTTTGGTGTGTGTGTGTGTGTGTTCAGAATATTTTTAGAGGGCCTTGCAGGTACACAGATATACTGAGGACACCTTGCAATAAAATTTCTTTGGCCCCATAACCAGCCTCTCCACATTGAAAAGAGGGGAATGTTGGCAACTGGTTAATATGTAGCAGAAGAAATTAAATGCCTCTGACAGTAATTGCCTGAAGAAAATTCAGAAGATGAGATAGCAACAACACAGCAGACACAAAATAACTAGATTAAGAGCACAATAGCCATATGTCGACATTATATTGAGAAAACAGTGCTTAAAATGGTGAGGTCAGAACCTCTGCCAAGAGCCTGACATGTGGTTGCCAAACTAGTTTTGTTGGAGAAAGTAGTGCATGGAGAAGGTGCAACATCCAGCCCCTCCCTCCAGCCCCTCTGATTTGGAATCTCGGTGTGTCCAACGGTGAGTGATGAGGAGCATGAATGGGGGAGGGAAATGAAAACAGTGAAAAACAATTCTTTTCCCATCTCTCAGTCTACTTAGAACTAAAGGATGCTAGTAAAGCAAGCCATACTTGGCGAACAAAGCAATTTTTTTCCCCATGTAAATGTTGACTCTTAAAATGTCTGTATTGCTTTATGATCTATCCCCTCTCTCCAGCTAGTGTGAGTGATAAACTGGTAGTTTGCATTAAAAATGAAGCACATTTTTAGTTGTGGGTTTCTGACAAGGCTGAGGTTGCTTATATCCAAGGAGAGGGGTTAGTTTCAGGCCTCCTTACATCTCAATTAAACAAGGTGAATTTCTCTACTCTGTCAAAAATACCCATCTCTAAGAAGTGTGAATATAGAGACCACAATAATACCATTGTCAGAACAGATATAGGCTCATATTTTAGGGATACGTAACACCCTGTGATACCAATCGGTTAACTCCTCTAAAAGGTTGGTATATTGGGACATCTTACTGAATATCTGTTCCCAACAAGATTATTTTTCCTGTAAAGCTTCAGTCTGAACATCAGGAAACACTTTTTCACTGTGAGGGTGACCGAGCACTGGCACAGATTGCCCAGGGAGGTTGTGGAGTCTCCATCCTTGGAGGTACTCAAAAGCCATCTGGATGTGGTCCTGGGTCACCGGCTTGGGGTGGTCTTGCTTGACCAGATGACCTCCAGAGATCCCTTCCAGCCTCGGCCATTCTGAGATGCTGTATAAAGAGATGACTGATGCAGAGGGCCTATTAATGATTCTCTCTTTTTTGGGGAACCTCTGGTATGTGCCTGTCCTTGCCTGTCATGTGTATTATTTAGATAAGAACAGATAAACAGGCAGCCTGCTGTAAGGAGCCATAGTTACAGAGTTTAGCCTGTTTATTCTAGCTGAAAACCAGGAAAAAACCCCTTTCAGCAAGTATAAGGTATCTGGGCACAGA
Organism: Brachypteracias leptosomus; assembly: GCA_013401335.1. Classification (NCBI taxonomy): domain Eukaryota; kingdom Metazoa; phylum Chordata; class Aves; order Coraciiformes; family Brachypteraciidae; genus Brachypteracias; species Brachypteracias leptosomus. Next base: position 134,568 of record VYZX01019460.1, read on the forward strand.
TTTAACCAGATCTACTTTGGGTCTTTTAAAGGTAAACCTGTCAGCAAAATATCACACCCCAGTGTGACACAGTTCCGCCAGTGTGAATTTTTATATGTAGGCCAACTCTTGCTCTGCTCCATGTAAAAGGAATCGTCGGCTGCAGCCCAACTCCCTTAACAGCAACTCCTTGGCAGGAGGCTCCTCTGCCAGGTTTGCAGCACGGGAGCTGGCTGAGGTGGTCTCCTTTCTCAGGGGGACTTCTTCAGAGCAAGGTTACCCTCTGCATGAGGAACTTTGCTCTGCTTTCCCCTTTTATTTAGGATATTTCACTCTCTGCAGCACTTGGCCACACTTACAGGGACTATATACTCTGACGCTGGATATTGCTCTGGATATTAGTACATGAGTAGAGATATTCCCTGTGTGCCTCAACTTCTTTGCTACAGTAGGACCTCCTGGACTCCCAGCAGCTGCATCCCGGTGTGGATGCTTTCAGTATGTGCCTAATCATACATTTTACCCGCTGTACAAACAGAAAACATGTCATTTTGAACGCAGCACACCGTGTTCTTTTCCTTTGCTGTCTGCTTCCTAAGGCATTTGCTTCATATCATCCTTTTATAAACACAGCGCCAGGAATTGTACCCTTTTGCCCACTCCTCCAAATGAAAAATGAAATGACTGCCTAATTAACTGTCTGTCAGAACTGGGGGTTTAGGAGAAAAACGGAGGATTCGTTAGAATTCAGAGCTTGGCATTATTGCCGTGTAGGAGCAAAACCATTCTTGTCATTGGTTAAATTATCACTTACTCAAGTTCATCTATCTTATTAAAAGCTCCGTCGGAACAGCCTGTTGCTGAAATGAACATACCTCCCCAGGAATATGCTGGTTTGATTCCCTGCTTCTTTTTCTGTTAAATCTGTTTATGAGCTGAAGGAAGTGAAAGACAAGTGGAGAAAAAATTAGCAGTTGGTCTCTCTAGTTCTGACTAGATACTACTGTGTGTTTAATATTTAGTTGATTTTAGATTTATGAATAATCTTGCTTTGCCTGCAGTACTAGAATGGTGAATGTTCCCTTGCTGGGGATGACTCAATAATAACAGCCGCGGATGTCACATTGAATAGTCACTATTTTATTATTTTTTTAAAAGGTTTTCTTGCCTTTGAAATACACAGGTGACTATTTGGTTTAATAAAGGCTCCCTGTAATTAGTGATACCCACTCGTAAGGAGTTGAAGTGTTCGAATTGGAGCCATGTTAAGGCTTTCTCATGTTTCCAATCCAGCCATTAGTTTAGGTGGAAGGGTCATAAAGCATTCTGTGAGATCAGGCACTGATATATCACTCTTGAAGGGTGTTAATTTGGTTCTCCAGTCCTGATTTGTTTGGAAGAACATATTAATTGCTTGTTAGATAGAATTAAACCATTTTGCACTAAAAAAAAAAAAAAAAAAAAAAAAAATTAAAAAAAAAAAAAAAAAAGACTTGTTGACGAAAAAAAAG
>VYZX01019460.1:136068-168848 GCA_013401335.1 Brachypteracias leptosomus
AAAAAAAAAAAAAAAGAAAAGAAAATTAAAAAAAAAGATAAAACAGACTTGCTGAGCATAAAAAGCTGGGTCTTTGCAGAGTATTTTCATTCTGATTGCAGCAGCTTGTTTTGCAAAGGGCAGAACAGGATGATTCTGTCTTTTTGGATCTTTAAACAGTTCTGAGAAACAAAGGCTGATACTGCTGAGAGAGGAGAAACAGAGAATTTTATTCCCTGCCAAAAAAAATATCCTTGAGGTGATAGCATTCTGTGGTCTGCCTCAGCATCTCTGCTGGCTCACCACTCGAGCAGTTGGGAAAATGATTGCAGAAAAGCTACTTCATGGAAAGAAAAAGTGCTTGGTTCTGTTGCAGCTACAGAGAGAAGGTCCTGGGGCCTGATCCTGTATCTCCTGAGCCTGGACAGAGTCCTGTTAAAATTAATGGAGCCAAACTTGGGTATCAGGACGTCCATGGATTAAGTCAAGGGTTGTAAAGGGTTGGCCCAGGCTGCCCAGGGCAGGGGTGGAGTCCCCATCCCTGGAGGGGTTTCCAAGCCGTGGAGATGTGGTGCTGAGGGACATGGGTTAGGGGTGACCTGTCAGTGCTGGGGGAACAGTTGAATTCCATGATCTTCCTCTTCATGTCTCCCTGTGATGGAACAGAAGCTCCTAGTGTGATGAGTGCAGGGCAACAAGCCTCCCAGGAAATATTTAGGGAATATCCCACTTCTTTGGCGTGGGACAGGTGGAGCTGGAAAAGAACTTTGACTGTTTCCCACAATAATAGTTTAATTGTAGCACATTGTGTCAATATTTGTGCTGTGTCGTGTCAATATTTGTGCTGTGTCGTGTCAGTATCATACCCATCTCTTTAACAGCAGATGTGTGTGTCTACCTGTAGATCCACCAAATATCTCACCATTTTTGAGGCTTGCTTGCTGAATCAACTGAGTGACCCCAGCTTTGCCATTCCATTTTTTTGGAAGGTTTGCTGTTGGCTTGGTGGTTATTCTGCTCAGGGTGATTTTTCCTGTGTAGTTTTTGATATTTCTTTTTAGTTCAAATCTCTGGCTTCTTAGGACGTATGATGGTTAAAGCTGAAAGGACACTAAGCAGCTTTTTGTGAGAACATCAGTTGCAGTGTTGGTCTTGGATGAGAGTGAAGAACCCACTTGGGAGTTCTATGGATTCAGTAGACTTTACAGAGTTTTAATATCATGGGGATCCCTCCCAAATCTGGAATACTTGGTTCCCTGTTGGGTGCCTTCCAGCCCACCATCCAGACCTCCTGCTTTATTGCTAACAAGAGTGTATTTTGCTCTTTCCTCCCCAACTCCTTTCCACCCCCTCATTTTCCCTTTCTCCTGTATTTCTGCCTTATCCTCACCCCAAGGTCTCGCGGCCAGGAGCTCTCACCCAAGATTGACATTGTCACTGCCACTCACTCCGTCTTGGCTGTGAGTCTGTGCATGCTACTAAATCCAAAAAACCCACCCCAAAACCACCCATCTCCTTGATTAGGCCTGATCTTCCCCTTAGAGAATACTAAAGGGATTTTGGGGTGGGTGTTTTTTGTAAGGCATTTGAGATATTTGTGCTTTAGGAATGAGATGTACTTGCTGGGAGTAATTTACATCACCAGGTTTAAATTAAAGAGGTTGGCTCAAGCACAAATATTGGAATTTCTCCATTGAAGGAAATAAAATAACTTCTGGCTTTTTCTGAGTTTCTGTAACTTTGTTTGTGAGATAAAGGTCATCCAATTTTTCAGATTCACTTGTCTAAACTCGTTTTGTCCATCTGTTTTTGTCCTGGCATGCGTACCAGTAAATCCTTCATGTAAGTGCTGTTTCATTGTTCTTCCAGAAGAGTGAGGATGAACACTCAGGAATATTATTGGTCTCTAAATAAAAGAGAATTGTTTGTTTTCTCTAAACAGGAAAATATCCTTTAGCCAGACAGATAGGGATGTGAAGTCCGTAGCAAAATAATGATACTGCATTTGTTAGTAATCGAGATAAAATATGGCTTCAATTTTAAAATGATACCTAAGATACAATGAAACAACAAAGATGTAAATAATTAAAAATGTTTCAACATCAATGTTTGGCTTTTTTTAGCTTTTTTTTTTGTTTTTAATTTCTGAGGGACTCATTCATAACCATCTTTAGATTTGGCCACAATTTAGTGGGCACATATTTCAGCACTTTGCAGTGAAGCAAATTGCTGAAGCTTTTATGCATTTATAAAATATATATGAATTATAAATGTTGTGTACTTTTACACTATAAAAACCCCTAGTCGTCCTTGCTATTGTCACCCCAATGGGTAGGTGGAAATAGTGTAAAATTTATGAAGTGCTTGTTGAGTCAAGGGTTTGGACTCAGATCCAGATCAGCGTTTAGATTTGCTGAATTAGAGGAGTGTCAGTGAGATAAAACGTGTTGCTTCAGAGAAAATTGAAGCCAGGAATGCCTTAAATTGTTAGAAACTAAAGAGAGAGTCCATGTGGGTGAGTACTGAAGAAAGAAAGAAGGTAGGACAAAATGCTTCAGCCTCCACCACTGCCCTGGGCAGCCTGGGCCAGCCCTTCACAACCCTTGTGGGAAATAGATTTTTCCTAATATCTGACCTAAACCTCCCCTGGTGCAACCTGAGGCCATTTCCTCCTGTTGATTTTTAAATAAATAATCTTGTTGTTGGATAGCTGCTGTTGCATCCCAGCCTTTGGGGTGATGTGGAGACAGCTCTCTCCCTAGGATGCCTCTGGGAGTTGTTGTTCTCTGGAAAGCAGTCAGCTCAGAACCAAGCAGGGCACCTAAAAACCCACAGTATTGGGTGAGATTGAGGTAAAGACAAGCAAATGATGAGTTAACACATCAGAATTATTTGTGTAATGCAGCAGCAACAATTGTACATCATTTTCACAGGAGAAAGCATGGCCTGTGAATTTCCCTTTTCCATGTCAATTAGCTTTCCTCATGCTTCAGCAAGTGCCTTTAGCAGCACCTAGAATGATTGTGATAATGGAAGTTTAACGGGGCAGGAGGCAGAGGAGCTCAGTCAAGGGCAGGATAATGAAACAAACCCTTCACATGGACAAGGGAGAAATTCACCCCCTGTCTCTCTGTCTCCTGGGCTGCGGCACACGAGTGTGTGTGTCACCTCCTCGTGCACCACAGTGGTGGTTTCAAGTGGTAGATGAGCTTCTCACAGGCTGCACTGGCCCAAACGGATTGTCCTGCACTATATAGATGTTCATAGAATCATAGAATGGTTTGGGTGGGAAGGACCTTTAAAGGTTTTCTGGTCCCACCCCCCTACAGGGAACAGGGACATCTGCAACTAGAGCAGGTCGCTCAGAGCCCCAGCCAACCTCACCTGCAGTGATTCCAGGGATGGGGCATCAACAACCTCTCTGGGCAACCTGGGCCAGGCTCTGACCACCCTAGACCTACATATGGGCACCAGTTCACATGCCGTTATCTTTCCATTGCTACTTGAAGTGGGAAAATCTCACTATATGCTGCTCCTAGGGCTATCTTCAAGCAGTGTCCACCACAAAATGCTGTCTAGGTGGAGCTTTTTGCTTTGCCATAGTCAGGTCTCACCATGCCAATGGATTGTTCCATACTAGGAGGAGTGTTATGGATATTGCACTGGGCAAGAATCCCCAAAGAAAAATAAAAGACGAGTGATACTCCTCTCATTTTGCCTGTAATGGAGCACAGCACTCGAGCCCCACCCTGTAAGTGCTTTGAATTGAATCCTCAGCTGGTGCAAACTGCCTCCACTCCACAGAGAAAAGGTTTTGCTGTGTGCCAGTGCTCCCAGTGGCTTCACCAGAGCTCTTCATACTCAGCATTTGCAAAAGCAGACCTGTGGCAAACGAGCCTGACTCCAATGTGTTGGTGAGCGTGGATCCTGCCACGAGCTGGAGAGCAAATTGTATTTGAACTCTGTCCCCCTTGCAACTTTTTCTTTGCAGTCCTCAATATGTTTTTGCATTTTGGGACTGGAGAGACCTTCTGTAGCGGTGCTAACACATGCCAGTTCCCCTGGGTTACACTAAAAAGCTGTTTAGCCTGATAAAATTCCTCACAGCTGTTAAGCAAAGATTGTGTTGGATGAGGGGCATGCCCCATATGTCAGAGGGGGCCGAGTTCACATGTTGATAGGGTTTCACATTTTAATTTTGCTCTCTAAACCCACAACTAACAAAGACAAAACTGCAAGCCTCCCGTGGCAGGATGACTGCAAATAAAGCCAACTATGATTGATTTTCGTTTGACAGCTGAGTATTGTTTTCCCCACCTCACCCAGGAGCACATAAATATTCACCAGAGGAGCGAGTGACCTGCCTCAGCTTTTGCCTTGTAAAGTCATTTTGGCCATGGTTCTGCAAAAACAAGAACATGCTCAGCTTTCGGTATGAGGGCTGTGATTTAAAAGTAGCTGCACCATGAGCTCATCCTCTGTATGTTGTAACCACTCATGTGCAAGTTCTCTAGTTCCCCACCTGCTTACAAAGCAAAATGCATTATTAAAACTGTTTTCGTTGAGGTTTAAGTGGAGTTGCTTTACCTCTCACTGCTGCTTCCAACTTTGATGCATGGTTATCCAGAAATTTAAACGGTCCTTTCCCAGGATGCCAATATATGTTCTAAAAGGTTTTTGATTTAATTGAAGAGATTTTTACCCCCTTTTGGCTCCTTTTACAAGTAATTCAGAGGGTTACTTCCCATAGAATGATAACAGCAAATCCAAACTACTGATTTATACCAACCCAAAGAGGGTTTAATTATTGACAAGAAACATATTGTTCAGGGGAAAACAAAATTACGAGCAGTGTATGAGTTAATTCGGACTGACTGGGAAATGAGAACTGTCCTGGGTGAAAGAGGAAGGCAAACCCAAGCCTGAAGCTCTCCATACAGTACCCAACAAGCCCTCTCTCAAAATCCAGTGGCTTCTCTCTCCAATGTGGTGTCTTAGGAACTGCCAGCACAGGTACCAGCGCCTTAGGCTTAAGAGGGAAGTGTGAACATGCCCAGTATGTTGGAAGCGGATGCTCCCAAGGTTGCTCCCAGGCTTTGTTGGAACATGTCTAGCTCTCTGCAGCACGTACACACCATCATAGGGGTTGATTTTAAACGTCTCAAGCTTCCAGGCAAGGGTGGGTTTCCTGAGGGAAGTTGTGTACGTCATGACCTTACTCAGATTTACATTTGCCAGCTGTTCCTCAGCTCTGCTGGTTGATGAGGATGGTGGAGTCACCCCATGGGTCAGGGTATCTAGCAAGTCTTCAAGACATTCTGTAAAATTTTACATTTTCTAAGCCCAAGAACACTTATTTGTGTAGTTAATGTATCTTACTGTGATCTCCTGGCATCATCTGAACCAATCCTGTGAGCAAAATTAAAAGGTTTTATTTCCATTCTTCTTTTTCCTAATCACGAAACTATGTCCAATAAAAAGGAAGCAGGATTTTAAATATTTAGGAGCGGAGTTTAGACTGGCAATACACACAAAGTTTATAGGCCAAAGTTTTCCAATATTCTGCCTCATTTTGCATTCCAGATTTGAATCTTCTGTAAAAACGCAGCTCTACCTTTTGGCATTAATGGGAAATACAGGTGCTGAGTGGTTCTAAGTCAATCCATTTTTGTGCAAGTATCAGGGCCAAATATGAGTCTGGCCACTTAATAATTTTGCTTTAAATGTACCTTCTTCCCCAGGGTAACCCTGCATTTGAAAAACTTCACTCCAACCTTTATGAGGTCCTTCTAGAATTGCAGTTTTCCACGTCCCTGTGATACATGAGCTACAAAATCTTTCTCTAAATTTGTTTTATTACTTTTATATATGGTATAAACCGCAGGATATTATACAGCCTTCGTATTAAAGTCGCCAAAGGTAGAAGCAGTTGGAATGTAAGCAGGTTGTATTGAGTTCCCTATGCAGACGTGAGGTTACCAGTGCACAAGTTAAAAGTGCTCTCGCTGCCCTACCCTCAGCATCCTCAACCTTTTAGTGAGGTAAGAATAAAATATACAATACAATACAGGAGGGCAAAGGAAAAAGATTTTACAGGAGTTACAATGAATTAACAGCTTCAGCTCAAACACCAGAGCTCTGAATTGTTGAATTCCTACCCTGAATTTAGGGATATGGCTTTTGACAGATTGCTGAGAGCTGGATTTTTACAAATTTCTCCAGTTTTCCCACTTAATTACTGTTGGATCACTTAGATGCCTAACCACACCTGTAAGCTGAGGATGCTGACACGCTGTGTTTGGTGCCTGCAGCCTCACGCTGCAGCTGATCTTCAGGATTTGGATGGAAATCGTGTTCTCTGGCTTAAGGAGTCTTCTAAAGAGTCTGTCATGCCTGATTTCTTAAAAAACAAAAGGCTGGGTCTGTGCACGTGCTAACGTTAATGAAGTGCTCTGCTTATTTTAGTGCAGATCTGTTGTATTGCTGTTAAAAATAACTGCAGTTCTGGGGTTGTAAACTAGAATGTTCTTTAGGCTGTGGTACAAAGGGATTGGCTCAAACATACAGGTAAATAAAACAAGCCAAGGTGTTACTAAAGCAACGTAATATGTAGTAAACAAGAAATAAGAACCACGACAGGATTAAACCATGTACTAATTAATATATGCTGAAGACCCTGGTCGATAGGAGGAGTCTGATGTGGGTCAGATCAGTGAACAACATCGTTCCACTTTGATGGGTGTTGCAGAATTTGGCCCACGAGCACTGATGGGCAGAGTCAGTCCCCTGGAGCTTTGAATGACTGTCTTCCCAGCCAAATTGAGGCTGAAATGGCTCACAGGATGGTGGGCCTTGGAAGGGACCTCTGGAGATCATCTGGTCTGACCCCCTGCTCCAGCAGCTCACCCAGAGCAAGGTGTCCAGGATTGTGTCCAGGCAGTTTTGGAATCTCTCCAGAGGAGGAGACTCCAGAACCTCTCTGGGCAGCCTGGGCCAGGCTTGAGCACCCTCACACCAAACAAGTTTCTCCTCCTGTTCATGAGACATGAGAAAGTGTCTTGCAGTTTTAGTGCTGAGTGGATTGAGCTTCTCCTTCAAGTCAATTGCAATCAAAGATTTCAACAGCCGTGAGGACCAGCCTTGATCCTGCTAAGCCTTACTTGAAAGAGGAATCTCAATTCACGCTCGTCCCAGTGACTTTGATGGAACTGCTCACATGTGTAAGAGTCTGCAGGGTCAGCAACCCTTGACTAACAAGGGAGGTATGTAAAGCTGAAAGACATCTGTAAATAACCACAACACTGCAGACCCTGGTGTGCTGCTCTGCTCCTTTTTGGACACACTCTCCTATCGTTGCTGAGGCAAAGTCTTCCCCACTCTCTTCGCATCACACAGATGGGATCAAAAAGCTGCAGAGCTGCTTTTTCTTGACGGGAGTCCATCACAGGAGCATTGCTATTAGTCTTTGCTAGCCATCAATGTCTGGAAATTTCACAGTCAAGTTGCTAGCGATTGTATTGAAAGGGTTTGTGTGTGGGTGGCTGAAAATATGGTGCTTGGCCTCTGGTGCCAAACTCTCAGGCATCATCAGCTGTCTTTACACAAGTGATGAGGCAGAATATGTTACTTTTAAGTTTAATATTCAGAACTTTGTCTGTCTTGCTGTCAAGAAGCTATACATGTGGAGAGGATTGCTGACTACAGCGCATAATTAAATAGCACAGCAGAGGACGTCATGTAGTTTTCCTAGGGAAAGGTGGTGTGAAGTGGTTCTGTCATTGTTTACATTTAAATTAGCCTTCTCCAATGTATTTTTATATACATATATATAGCAGCAATTCGTTGTTATATCAGTAGCACCTTAATTTTAGACTCTGTGGATGTGTGGTTGACTTTCCTGGTTTATTATGTATACACAGATGTTCGGGTGCTTGGCTTTTCCCCACACTTAGGAGACACTTTCCTATTTGTTTTACATAGTATTGCAAAAATGTGGGGGAATTGAAGTGGCTGAATCCTCACTGGTTTTACTGGTGCTTCTTTTTCTATTATGAAATTAACTAATTTGTAGATTGTGAATATCCATCTTTGAATGTTTGTGGCACATTCCAGTGTCCGTCTCTGAACATTTATCATCATTCTTATCAGTTTTTGATTGAGAGTGCTCCTCTCCCCCTTCCTCCAGCGTGCACAATCCTCCTGTTTGCACACCCGTGCTTTGCAAGATTGGCCCCTGAGCTGCTTAAACAAACCACGCAGGCACTTTTCTTTATTGTTTCTTAACTCTTTTAGTTTCTTTTCATGAAGAGGCAGGAAAAAGTGACTGAAAAGCATAGACCTGTCCCCTCAGGATTTAGCGTTCGCCTACAGAAAAAGTTTAGCAGTGGGTAGTTTGGCAAAAGGGTGATGTATAGGTATTTAAAGACAAACTGTTCTTTACTTCTCTCTGCAGCAAAGCATATTGCTGATTAACCACTGCTTTCATAAACTACAAGTGGGCCATTTAAGCTGTTTCACTGCTGGTTAATGTACTGTATTGTGCTCCCTCTTCCTCCAGCACCTAGCTAGTGTTTTGTTTTTATTAGAAATTCACCTACCCTTGTCTGCTGAGGAGAAAAGAAATTACACTGGCGAGCCCTCCAGCCCATAAAATGGCAGAGATTCCTAAATAAGACTGGCCCGCAAGTGAAACCTCTGTCTGCCCGCACCATAATGAAATGCATGACTACAGGAGATAATAATAATTGCAGCAATAGCTCGTTACAGCTCCCAGATGATTTGGTGCTGTCAGGAGTGCACTGTCCTCTGCCATCCCAGGAGGCGAGCGGCATCACTGACTGCGGGCCCTGATTGGTGTGGTGAAATATTGCTGGCAAAAATTAAAAGGTCTCGGTGTCAAAATAATTCATGATATGCATATCTTCCATTCTGATGAAACGGCTGATATCCGGATTAGCAAGATAATAAAACTGATCAGGCTCCAGTTAAACAATTGAAGCTGGAGAGCTGTTCATTTTGTCGGTGTCACTTGTCAGATCAAGGGGTCAGAGCGGGATGAAAGGCTCTCCCCAGTAACCTTCTGATGATTCCGATCTGGAATGTTCTTCATGATTTGTCCAAAGTTTTCATCACGGCGCTGCCGGGTCGCATTACTGCGGCAGCCTGTGCTCTGACATTCAAATCCTGGGAATGACAGGTTATTAGGAGGAGAGAACTGGCTGTACATACATTAAGCCCCGTATCTTTGACCTGTAATTTGAACTGATAGTGATATTGTAATTGAGTGAGTAAAAAAAGGAATTTTTTATTAAAACACAGGAAGATGAAGAAAACGTTCGTTTCCAGGGGATTTATGGCTTCATAAAATAAGCTTTTTTTGATGACGATTTATTTGATGGCTCTCAAAATGCTGAGCTCTGTGCTTACTATTTATTCTATGGAACAGTTCTTTAAAATAACTCAGCTTCCCATATATTTCCAGCCTGTTCGTCAGTACCCAAGCCTGGAGAGAGATCCCTTTCATACGGGAGTTCATGTATTTGAATAGTTCAGGGATTATCCCAGTAAAATGGGCCTAGGAAAAATATTGCACCCAGTTAATGCTCATTGCTTCAGAGACCCCTAATGTCCTTTCTTGACACCTTATTGCAGGCTATTATTATACAATGGCTCTTCAGTCATATGGTTATAGGGAGTGGGGCAGAGCCGGGCGATCAGGGTAATTGACTCCCCAGTGTTCCACACTCGAGTAACTAATTTAATGGAATGTGTTTTCGTGTTCTCCCACACAGCCCTGCCCTGGCAGAATTCTCCTCTGGGGGCCCCAGCAGTTCGGGACAGGGCAAGAGTGGCACCAGGGCTCTTGATTTCGCAGAGATGAGGCCAGAGGCTCAATCAGAGCCTCCCTAGAAGCTCGACAGAGTCTTGTGCTAATTCAGCATGAGCTGGTCCCCACATAGAGTCAGGAACAGGCTTTAATTTTTATTTTTTTTCCTGGCCTTTGAGAAAATGCAGAGAAGAAGAAATGCCCAGTTCTCAAAACAAGGCAGCTGGAACCTTCCAAACCAGTCACAAAGGAGAGTGATGGTTTGTTGATGCTGGTTTTTTTCTTCTGAACTGTTCCTAGAGTTCAGTGAAGTGAGGATCAAAAATCACTGTCAGCAAGTATTTGGGTTTCCCGTTTACTGTGGTACAATCATTATCTAGATGCTTGGTCACATTATAGATGTTAATAGAGTCTACTTGATTGCAGTGGGTTAATTCTCTTTTAATTTTCACAAGCAAGATTACTGGTCCCTGAGAAGTTATGGATTCGCTGCATGTACTTGATGGCTCCTTCTACATACAGGGTACCGGGTCTGGTATTCACATGCCAATCTTAGTTTAAATCAGAAGCCAAATCCTGCAGTATTTTTGTCTGAGAATCATTCTCCAGGCTTCATTTAATACCCAGATATTTGAGTAGATGCACAAGAAAATACTTCACGGAAGACTTTTACTTAATTAGCCCCCCAAGTATAACCACCTCTTCTTTTGCTTGTGATTACATCACAGTTGTCAAGTGAATATTGATGCGTATATAATTAAAGAATTGATCCTTAAAGCATAATATTGTTATAATAATATTTGCATAATGGTATTTTTAAAAGTTTCCAGAATGTAAATTTTATGGCCCATCTTTCAGAGGAATTTGTGTACGCTTGGCCTTACACTTGGGTCAAGTACAGTAGAAATTTGTGGGCTCACTCTCCTGAGCAAAGTTAAATAAATAGGCATGTATTCTGAGGACTGCACCTATAGAGTGTCCCCAGTGCAGACTCCCCAGGCTTCCGTGGATGATATAGTGGCCTTTAGCCATAAAACTGCGGTTTTGGAAGTTTAGACCCTGTGAGGAGTTTTGCTTTGCTCCGTGCACAGTTTGCTTTTATGATGTTTGCTGTCATTTAATTACTGATGCATCAAGGTGATCATCCTGGTTCAGTGAAGTTAAAATTAATGGCTGTTTTGGTTCTTTGTCAAGTCTGCTGAAGATTTTGGGATGTTGCCTCCTCCATGCATTGAGTGTGCTCATCATCTGAATGTGCTGAGGGCTGTTTGAGGGACCACCAGGCGTAGCCTATTTTTACTTGTTAGCTTGAAAACAGGAGCAGGTGGAAATCAGTGCAGAGTCTGGTTATCTGCTGTGCCAACCAGAACAGTTTAGGAAGGTCTTTAATGAAGCTCAGGGGCACTTTCACCCCTGAAATCCACTTTTGTGGATTATTTTAGTGGAGATAGAGTTAACTATTGTGTCTTTCTGCTTGTGGAATAAAAGCAGTATCGTCCTTCCTCTCTCTTAGTTTTCTCCTTGTTAAGAGTCAGGGCACAAAGAGCTCAAAACTTTTCATTATGTAGTAGAACTATGTTTAAAAATATATGGTGCATGTACTGGGCTGGTCTGCACTTTCACAGGGATAGTCTGGTTCTGGATAGTTCTGGTGTTCCAGCACTTTAAGTAGGACCAGTAAAAAACAAACTGCTTTTGAGGAAAGGCTCTTGAAAATCTTTACATTTTGTACAACCATTGATGGGATATTTTCCCTCTTAGCTTATCACAGGAGTTCAAGTGCATTCCTGGTGGAGGTCAGCTAGAAAGGCTTGGACTTTGGAGTATTTCCATTTAAAATACACCACGGGCTGGGTTTCATCTCTTAGATTCAGTGAAATCCCAACTGCTTGATTTCAGTAAACGTGTTTGATTCAAGTTTGTTTCTCATCATGCACAGTATGTAAACACAGGTGCCAGTCTAGTTAGGAAACAGTAGCTACTCAGTGAATTTTACATACCATGTATATTAGTTGGGATTAGATGTTTATATTTGAGTCTACTTTGATATGCAATTCACCCAGCTTGCAATGAGGACAGATCATGGGGGTTTTTGCCCTTCCATTTCTTTCCTATGTCACAGGCGTGTACATCAGTCTTCACATACTATCAAGAGTGAAGTTGATACAAAAAACGGGGGGAGGTTGGTCGATTACACACATCAAAAGAGATGAATTTATTGTTTCCACATCAGCTGCACATTTTGGGGGTACCTAAGAAATGACTCAGTACCTTCAGTTTATGTGATTCCCTTACAGGTTTTATGTCTTTACCCTGTTTTAATTTTTCATTAGGATATAATAATAGCCACAGGAAAAAATGATTTGGTCTGTGATCTATTTCATTATGTTCTCATCACAAGGGGAGAATCTGAAGTGGGAGAGCATCACTAATTTTTCGGCGCAGTAATTTATTCTACAGTATTTAAATGTTGTAATTTTCACACTGAGGCACATGCTGCCACATCTATCGTCCCCTGGACCAGTCTCTGTCTTGCTCTTTCCTTTTCATCTGTTTTGGTTTTGCATTTTTTTTCATAAATCCGACAGATGGCCTCTTGATGAATCCTTGATAATACTGTCATGTAAAGCAGCTAAGACTAGAAATCATCTCACAACAATTTTTCATTGCAAAGAGAAAATTGAAGGCAGACAAACATCGCTAAGTCCATAACGACAGCAACAAAATACCCACTCCATGTAAATAAAGAGGACGAGCTTTCCTTATAATGCTCAGACACTAATGCCAGTATCCTTTAAAGCCTCTGGATTTTTTTTTTCTTTTTATGCTACATTTAATTCGTCTTTCAAGCCCTGGTTTGTTTAGTGTTTTGTTGGTTTCATACTCAGAAACGTTTTCCCGGCTCTTAATGTCTTCTCCCTCCTCCTTAGTCCCCCTCCTTTTAGGTCTTCATAATTGTGGATCAGGTGAAGTTTGCTTCCCCTCATTTCAAGGTCATGCACCACTAGGACCATTTTCCTGACTCAGAGGGCACGTAATTTCACAGCCGTGTACTCCTCATTAATCCACCCTGAGTGGGTGCTCAGGAAGTTCCAGATCACAGATTTGTTTTTGTCTTGTTCTCTGACTCAGTGCTTCACAAAAGGATTAGATTAACCCCTTTTGATTGTATTTATATCTTACTGCATCGGGAGAGAAATAAAGTGATTTCTTCTTCTCCCCACGTAACCTTCCCTCCCCTTCCAGCCCTATGCTGGGGACCCACAGCATTTCTGTTCCAAGAGGCTGCAGTTAAAGTGAAGATGTGGCAGGCAGAATTGTTTGTTTTCTCTTTCCTCCCTTAATGCAGCTTTAATGCATGAATCTCCTTCTTCCCATTTGCCAAGATTTGTTTATTAACTTTGAACGGTTTCTGTTTATCTGGAAACTGCTGCAGTCCACTGGCTCTGAACCTGGCCTCAGCTGGACCCGAACTGTCCTGGATCCAAACAGAGGAAAAAAACCCCAAACCACCAGAAAAGACAACACAGTGAGGACTGGAGGGGTTCCATCCGCTCCCCCTTGGCATAGTGCCCCAGCCAACTGCATCAGCCAGACCCCTTCACCCAGGAGCTCTCTTCTGCCTCCATTTGTTGGCCAGCTTCTCCTTGGCACCTGCTAGTGGAAGGGTGCTCATGTCCCTCAGACCCTGCTCGCTGCTCATGTCCCTCAGCACCACATCTCCACAGCTTTGAAGCCCTTCCGGGGATGGGGACTCCACCACTGCCCTGGGCAGCCTGGGACAGCCCTTCACAACACTTTTAGGAAAGAATTTTTTCCTAATGTCCAACCTAAACCTGCCCTGGCACAACCTGAGACCATTTCCTCTTGTCCTGTCGCTTGAGTGTTGCAGAATATTTTTTGATGGCTTCTCTGGGGTTTGTGAAGGGAAGAGGGAAAGTCTGAGGTGATGTTGAGAGGAAGACTTGCTCCCAACCGGGACCTGTATCATCCCGAGTGCTGTTCCCTGTGGTGCAGATGGCTGTTGATGTCTTTCCAGGAGGCAGGATAATTTTGGACTACCTGTGGGGTGTGCAAGCTTAGGAAAAATGAGCAGCCGAGGGTCCCTTGTTTTGCATGGGAGGGGACACCACACTGCAGTCCCTCTGCAGCTGGGCTGCCTGCACTGCACACACATACATTGAACTGGATTTAATCCACTTCACCCGGGTGCTCCCGGGGGCATAAAAGAATATTGTGGCTTTTAAAATATGATTTGACAGGATTCCCTTTGCTATAGGAATGGATCTTTCCTCTTTGCTTCTCCATCCTCATCAGAAGCCCCAGTTTCTTTCTCTGGAATCAGAGAGAGGAAAAGCCATGACAAGAACATGTCCAGCATTTCAATGATGAAATGAGAGAAAGGAGCTGAGCTGAGCTGTGTGAAGCAACCAGCCTTCTCCCTTCCATGAGGCACCTGCTCAGAACACTGACATTCCCTCAGAGACACCAGAATTGGGGTTGTTGCTTAGATTGCTGCTTCTGGGTGCTTTCAGTGCTGCAGCATCTCATCAGGTTTTTCCCTATGAACAGAGTTTGCCTTTCCACTGGTATGAAACTCCAGGAATCGTGGGTAGAGCCCTGTAGAAGGTCACATCTGTGACTCACAGGTGTCTTTTTCTTAGTCGTTGTGACAATATTTTTGAGATAAGAGGAAGGTACAAGATTTCCTAGGGAAGTTTTTCTATTTCATTGTTCCCAGCATGAAAAGATTTGCAGAAACATTGGTGTGAAGGAACAAAGCAAGAAAAAAAATCCCAAGTGATTGTTGAGCATATTGCAAAACTAACCATTGAAATGTGACTTAGGTGCTGTTTCCATAGTAAATATGCTGGGTGCTAATGGCAGCTTCACAGCAGGCAGGGCTCACACTGGGTGAGGTGATGTGCAGACAGAGATTGGCACCACCTTCCGCCACAAACCTAACACCAAGCTTGGGACTCCAGCTCCTTGCTCACTCGCCACCCGTATCTTCAATGCCCTTCACTATCTGCTGTATCATGTGACAGTATGGCGTAAGGTATAGGAAATTCTAGTTGGGCTTTCTGTATGAATTGCCTTCTGTTTTCTGTTAGGCTAAACCTGGGTTCCAGTCTCTGCTCCAAGCCAAGCAGTGGAAGGACCTGTGACAGCTCAGGGGGACACTTTCTGGGAGGCCAGGCTGAGAGAGTTGGGCTCGTTCAGCCTGGAGAAGAGAAGGGTCCAAGGAGACCTTCTTGTGACCTTTCAGTGCTTAAAGGGGCCTGTCAGAATGATGAGGACAGACTTTTTAGCAGGACCTGTTGGGCCAGGGCGAGGGGTCGTGGTTTTAAACCAAAACAAGATGGATTCAGACTACAGAGAAAGAAAAAATTTTTCACATTGAGGGTGGTGAGAGCCTGTGCCAGGTTGCCCAGAGAGGTGGTCGCTGCCCCATCCCTGGAACCATTGCAGGTGAGGTTGGCCGGGGCTCTGAGCAACCTGCTCTAGCTGCAGACGTCCCTGCTCCCTTCAGGGGAAGTGGACGAGACGACCTTTAAAACTCCCTTCCAACCCAAACCAGTCTGTGATTCTATGATCTAAAAAAAAAACTTGGGAAAAATCCTTTCTCCTCATTGAATAGCAGCAAAGTAGGTAGCATTGCTCGGAGCAGTTTGGGAGGTGAAGTGGATTTAGGCTCTCCAGGGGTCACACTGTCTCTGCTGTGGGATGAGGGAGCTGCAGGCGTTGCTGCAGCACAAAGCTCAGCCCTGATCCTGCTTGGATCCAGCTCTTCTTCCCCAGTGCTCAGAGCTCGGCCAGGGCACACGTGGAGCAGAGCTCCTGGACCCTGCTCCATGCCCACAGCCATACTCAGAGGGTGAAGCAGCCGCCTTCTGGAACCTGAAAAGTTCTCTTTTTTTTTTTTTTTTTTAAGCACTTAAGCCCAACTGCTAATGGAATTTCATGATTTTAAATAATTTACATTTCCATCTGGTTTGAAAAACACCAGGTGGAGATTGCAGATTAGGATGAGTCTAAGTGGAAGGAAATGTTTGTTTAAAATATTAAAGCTAAAAACAAACATTTATGTGAACCACATTTTTGCTGTCCATTGTGCAGTGTTCTCCTATCTTCTCTACCATCAATTAAAGGTGCAAATAATGTTTTGCTTTTAATTGGGTGCTTTGCACATGTTGCTTATCATAATGATATGGGGAGAGGAGGCCAGAGTAGGGTACAGGAGGGAAGGAGAGTTCATGTCAGAGGGTGAAGGAATCAGGGATTGAAGGGTTTCTTCAGCGAGATCTTTTGAGCATTACGTTTGCTCCTTTCTGCTTTCCTACAGACCTTGCTAACTGGCTTGCTTGGAGGTGGGGATAAATGTGAAGCTTGGTTACACAAGGCTGGTTTTAAGGGAAAACAGGCAACTCCCAAAGTCTGCTGAGAGTTTTGTTAGGGTAAAGACTGGAGGTTTGTTGGTGCACAGTCCAAACCACCCACAAGGACAAGAACTTTCCTTCTCTCCCACTTGCCAGCTGGCGAGCTCTTGTTTAAAATGGGAGGCTGTAAACTTGTGGTTTACAAAACTCCTTCTAAGAGTTGATCCTTGGCTGCCCGTTCCTTGAAGCAGTTTCCCAAGCTCACAGTGAGGAGCTATTCTGATAACTCTGCTCCCAAAGCTGCTGTTCCACCATTTTCCCTCT
Organism: Brachypteracias leptosomus; assembly: GCA_013401335.1. Taxonomy (NCBI): domain Eukaryota; kingdom Metazoa; phylum Chordata; class Aves; order Coraciiformes; family Brachypteraciidae; genus Brachypteracias; species Brachypteracias leptosomus. Next base: position 152,578 of record VYZX01019460.1, read on the forward strand.
ACTTTGAAATATTTCATTTTAGGAAACCACATCTGATGGTCATTTTAAACCCTGCCCGTCTCCCCAGGCTAAAATCCTTGGATTTGGGTTCTCTGGAAATGGGGTGGGTTTCATTTTGTAGGCTGCAGTAGAAGCTGCAGAGGTGTTCTGGTGGGTGTGTGCCTTAGCATGATGGGCTTCAGAATCACACCTACCTTGTAGTGATAGCATGTAAATCTAAAGCTCGCCTTGACTGTGCAAAGTTCCAGGCACAATATTATGAAACAATCAGTGAAAAGCATCAGGAATACAGAGTTGAGGTTGCATGAGGAAAGCTGTATTTAAATCAAATAAATTAAATGGAAACCAGTGTTGCCCATGCTTGCAAATTCCCAATTCAGAGGTGCCAGTGGCTTTAGGATTGGTAGGATTTACCTACTATGAGTAAACCAACTACTCTAATTGCTCTGAGCTCTAGCCAAGGATGCTCACACTGCTTTCTACTGTACGTGGATAGGCCACGTTTTCACCATTCAGAGTTCTGGTAGGACATGGAAGCTTTTTGCTACTTTGATCATATTTGAAAACAGTAGAAACAGAACATTGACTTTTGGTCTGTGCTGTGAGACCCTTTGCCCTCAGACATACAGCTGGAGAGAGAGGTAAGCACTGAAAATTATAATATCCCTTGGTAGATCCCAAGTGTAATTTGTGGTGTCTCTAAGTTGAACTAGGATCCAAACGATCAAAGTCTGTTTTTTATTATATATGAAATTCCAGACCTTAATTATTTTTGGTGAAGCTTTGGCTCCAAAACCAGCTAGTCTGAAAGTCTCCTGAACAATAAAATCAGTTTGTACCAGGATAGGTGATTATTAGAATAGGCCAAAATTGTCTGCAGAAAATGTACCTGGACTTGCCAAAGGAGAGGATGCACCCAGCGAGCACATTTTAATTTTGTTGTGTTTGTTACAGAGGGAGCTGACAAGTATAAAGCAGTGGATGTAATTTATTAGGACTTAAAGATTTACTGTTGGGAGAAGATTCATTTTGTACGATCAAAAAGTCAGATGCTGCCCATGAAAGATTCAATAAAAATAGTTTGGTAGGTGCAAGATAGATGAGGAAGGCAAATGATTATTTTCCGTATCATAAGGTAATTGCAAAGGGGTGTGTTCTGGGATTAGTGTGGAGACACTTTCTTCTGCTGGCTCCAAAGGAGGAATATTGGTAAAATGTGAAAATTGACAATAAAGTGAAAGATCTTGCTAATACCTGAAATAGAAGGAGGTTACGTTTAGGGTGGGGCAAGAGTTGAGAGTGGCTTTGGTCACTTAATATATGGTAGCACTGGGAGTGAGATGAGGGTTCGTGTTTTCAGGCATCAGTAGGTGCTAATCACAAACTGCTAATCAGGAAAAGGACCTGATTTTTGTAAAAATCACAAAATGTTAGTTGACTGCTTGTCAACTTGAAAGGCAGGTGATAACCCAACATCTGTAGATTCTCTACAGGGACCTTTTTGTCCTGAAGTGACAAAAATGGGAAGTATCTTGTTTGGCTATCGCATGTTATGGTCTGAATTCAGCTGTAATAATTTCATTCCCTGGCCCAAGGACTCTGCACCTCGGCTGTGAGGGGTTACGGGGTTTATCCTGAAAGATGCTGTTCATTTTGCTCCCACCTCCATTATTTTTATAAACAGCTTTTTAGCATAGTTCATTAATAGTAATCGCCTGTGCAGTCGGAGGCATCGCTGAGAGCTCTTCATCTGTACACATGAAAGAACTTGCATTTTATGCATTTGCATCTTGAGTTCCTCCAAGATTGGAATGTGCAGGACGTGACTTTAAATGACTTTCTTCTTGTTTCCATCCCGTTGGGGGAAAAAAAATAGTAATCTCACAAAAATGCTCTCTAAACAATATCATTAAAGGTAAGTAAACTAATAACACATAGATTTCAGTGTTTGCTGGTTTGTGTCAGTGTCTGGTAATACAATGAATAATTCATATCAAACTAGTAGAATGTAACATTTACATAAAATAATACTTTGCAAATTTATGGTAAGTACTAATTACTTGCCTTATTTGCCATGACTATGATATTAAATATTCATAAAAATGTGATTATTTCTTTGATTTGGCAGGCATTTAGATTTCTCTACAGCTTTTCACACTGCTAATTTTAATCCAGTAAATTATCTGGAAGAAAACAGTATGCAGCCTAAAAACTGTTCAAAATTCACTCCAACATTGAGCACATTATGGACGTAATGATCCATTACAACCAAACTTCAAGAAGGTCTTGCAAGAAAACTGAGAATTAAACAAAGAAATATGGAGACTATCATCATTATTTATCAGATATATTCATTAATACTTTAGAATTTTATATACGTCAAGAAACTTTTAAATAATTGGACATACTTTTGTGTGCTTTATTTTTGTGAAGTTTGCCTAAACTCTTTCTGTGTTAAATCTTTATTTTTGGTGCATTTATATTTTAACCAGTTAAAGAATATGAATTCTGTCTTTTGAATACAACAGACATATTTATTCTAATAATCCCTGTGAACACCACTGAGGGTTATATAATGTACAGTATTAACACCACTTTGCACTTAAGAGTGTGTATGAATGGAAGTGTGTGTATATATGTATACGTTGATTCCAAAGCTGGTTAGATAATTAAATCTTCATATCTATCTGTGAATATTTGGTACCTGGTCCTGTCTCTCTAGCTGGGTAATGTGTACGCCTGTAAATCTATAACATTATAATTAGCAAGACTAAAGTATCTAAGACTATGCACTACACGTACATTGTATATGTGCCCCAAAATGGGGAGAAAGAACAACAGGAGTCAGAAATCCTAGATTATTTCCCTGCATTGTTTGCATCCTTCTCTGTTGTTTCTGGCAGCAGAGGAATAAATGGTCATCTCCAGCGAGGTGATAGAGCCAAACAATCATCAGAAGGTAGCAATAGCAAAACAAAGGCTATGTATAGGGATTTCTATAATAGAGCACAACCGAATTATGTAATATTAAAGATGTCCAGTCTTTATATGATTTATGTAATATGTAATACATGGAATGGTTTAGGTGGGAAGGGACTTTTAAAGCTCATCTGGTCCAACCCCCCTGCACTGAGCAGGGACATCTGCAACTAGAGCAGGTTGCTCAGAGCCCCGGCCAACCTCATCTGCAGTGGTTCTTTACGATTATCTTTGCAGCCTGTACAATCAGCAAAGCCTCTTCTTTGCTTCTTGTTTGGGTTTGGGGCTTTTTTTGCACTAAAGAAGGTGTGCTATCCGCACACTCGCTCTCAGGTAGCTGTTCAATGGCTTCCTACCCAGGGGTAGCCCTGAGGTGTCTCAGGAGCTGTGCCTTCATCCCTGTATCACTGTTCAATCAAAACTTTGCTGCTCATCAAACTTCACTTGTGTGAATCTTTCAAAGATACATAAACCTTATAAAATCTTTGATTCAAAGTTAAACTGATGACTGGTAACTTGCAAACAGCATCACTAACCATATGTAACAATACAGAGCTCCTGTATCACTGCTTAAAAATAAACAGTTGGAAAAGGGTTTGAAATATCAATCTGCTGCTTTGCTGCACAAATAAGGGATGTGAAATGAAATGTAACTTTGTTAAGTCTAAACAGAAGAAAACAAATTTTGCCTCAGCAGACCACTTGGTTTTGAGGCACGTCATGCAAAGATGATGTCACTGCCCAGCTAAATCGGTCAAACATCAAAGAGATATGAATCTAATCAGCAGATATATCAAAACCCCAACACTGTGCTGTGCAGGAGAGAGGGAATGAGCAGTTCAAGGGACACATTCTGCATTTATTCTGCTGCCAGTTCAGTCAATCCAGGGTCCTGCGTGCTCATCTGAGTGGAGAGACAGTAGCCTCAATTTCCCTGTGTTGGAGGAAAAATCCTCCTGCGAGTTTGCTCAGGTAGCTTTTATCTGTACAAATGCTAGCACCTTGTCACCGGTGAACACACCATGTAATTAAACTTAGTGAAATGGCTTTTGTAAGTGGAAAGAAATCCTTTGTTTTCACGTGTTTTGGCATTGTGGAATGGGGACAAGTGAAGCAGAGTCTTGAAATGCCCGTCTCGGCTCTAATGGTGGCTTTGTACTAGTCTCAGGGGTGAGAAGAGAGCTCATTTAAAAATAAGCGTTTCTCTTTTGTCAAGATGAGAAGCTATTGATCTGTGTTTGTGTTCCTCAAGAAAAATCACCGATCCCTTCGGAGGAGTCTGTGAGCTGGGGGAGAGAGGCCGCGTGCTCCAAGTCAAAGGGAAGCCAGAGGAAAATGGCACAGAGGAGGTCAGAGCAGTTCACATGGCTCATCGGCAGCTGTCTGCACCATATGACAGATCTAAAGGCAACTTCGGAGCTGTCTGTGCAATATGTGGAGCTTACCAGACTAATAGAGGCTGCTGCTGTAATGTCATTTCCCATAAAAAAAAAGTTGGCAAAGTTGGCACGGTGCTTTATGGACTGCAGTGCCCACGATAGCCTTAACTCAGGATCTTAATCCTGATGAAAAGACACAAGCAAGAAGCGGAGCTGGATGGGCACTTGATGGGAAGTTCTCTGAGAGCACAACTCCTGGCATTGCCTTTGTGCTGCTTAGCATTAAGTTATGATGCAGAGCATCATTATTTGTTTTGCTTTGGTTTTCCTCTGCGGGAAACAGAAGAAATAAAAAGAAATTACACACGTTATTGCCCTGACTTTCACCTGCCTGAAGATCACTTGGCTTCACCCGTCTGAAGTCACACAAGCAGCAAGGCTGATGGCAACCTAAGGTTAGCTGGTAAGCGAACCTTAAGAAGGAGGTGGAAAACCACAACAAAAATATGTTCATTAGCTTTTAAATGTCACAATATAACAAAACTATTAAAATCTTTTCCCTTGATGGGATTCTCTCCAATTGGTAGCTAGCTATTTTTCCTAACTTTGTCATAGCAGACAGTGAGGCTGATAGAGGGAGTGGAATGAGTTAGGAGAACTTTGAAAGCTTGGAGAACTTGTCATTTTTCTAATTAATTCTGTGACTGTTGAAGCGCATGTTGTTTAAAACTGTTGGTTCTTAACAAACAAAAGCAGAACATTCCAGTGCTGCCTAAAGGCCGTTCTGCACCCATGTATAAAATTGCATTTCATTGCCTAAATTGAATCATTAAGCCCTGATCCTGGGAACGTGTTTACCCAACATTTAGTCACCTGAATATCATCATTGCTAAAAGCAGAAGCACCCAAATTTGTCAGGTTTCTGGTGTGTTCTCAGTACCTAAGATCTTGACCTGCATAAACTCACTCTTCTGACTCCGAAGGTGTTTTTCTGCATGGTTTGTGAGGTAGATAGCTCCTACAATTCTGAGATGAAGTGCTCTGTATAAATAGTTAATTTATTTCAACGTGCATCTCAAGACGCTTACCAGAGCCCATCTTGTGCTGTCCTGCTGGAAAGACAATCTGCCACAAGTCTGGACTTTAAGGGATCATTTTGAGAAGTGTTGGAATTGCTATATGCAGAAATAGATGTGTTGCAAACTTCAATCACTGTAGGAAACCTGCTAGAAAATGTGGCTGCTCAGTTAATGAATCTGGAGAGTCAGATGGGCACATTGAAAGAAGATTGGACTGCACAGAAACTGAATTTCCACCTGAGGAGCTCAGCGTGACATTTTCCAAGGTTCATGAAACATTATTTAAATGCCTTCTTTTTATCTTTTGCCCCCATCTCTTCACTTGAGATCTTCTTCATCTAGAGAGACAGGGAGAATTCAAGGGAACATAGCACTGGTCCTTTCTTGACAATAAGTAAGGATGGAAGTTGCAGGAACTTCCTCCAGAAATAATCCCATTATTATTCCTGTTTAGGGAAGAAACAGCTTTCAAGATGGCAATGGTCTCCTATATCTAGGTTGACCAGGACTGTCCTTACTATGGAGATCCATGGGGACGGGTATCAGAGAAGATGGAGATGGGACATGCCAGCTCCAGCAACCATGTCCAGCTGACACAGACAATTTTCCTCTGCACCCTGAAGCCTTCTGCTAGTGAAAACCCTCTTCAGCAATAGAGCAGTTGAAACTCATCTTGGAAGGTTGGGCTTGTAGTCTATGGCTTTATTTCTTGCACCACTCATGTGAAGTTCCTCCAGAGAGAAGCATGGAGCAGCATCGTGTCCCTGCCCGTGGCAGGGATTTCTGCCACATTAAATACATTTTAAAAGACAATTGGCTGGGACTTTATTTGAGCAAATTTTCAGTACTTAAAAATAGTATTTTTTCAATGTTCTTTATGATGAAAACCAGGAAACTGCTGCAAATGAGAATCTTTGTCCACATAGATTCCTTTAAGGGTAATGAATACAAAGAGGCTGGATTTTAGCTCCATAAGGTGAACCCTCTTCTATGTGTGCATCTAACAACTAAATGCAGTGAAAATGGGTTCTGAACACACCTATTTATAGATCAAGACAACTCTGAGGCAAATTATTTAAACAACAGCCAAACAGATATGGAAAACCTTTATAGTCTGTGAGAAAATAATGCAGGAACATCATGTAGCCTGTAGGTGAATATGATCTTAGAGGTCATTGGTATATTTTAGCTTAGATCAGTGGAACCAAATTGAGCTGGACACCTCAAAACATGGATATTAAGAATATTAATTTAGTGATAATCAGATGATTAAATATGTGTATGAGGGGAGATAACTCTACATATTGAAAACTGAAAGGAATTTGAGCTTTATCTGTATAAATGAAGATTCTTTTTGACAGTATTTCAGTACCTCTGCTAGTCCAGGGTTGCACTGGGAGATGCTGCACAGTAATTGCGATCGTTATTCTTCTGCAGTTTCTGCTAGAAGGAGCTCTGGTGCACTCATTTTCCTTTTTTCTGGATGTCCTAAGGTATATGGAAAAGATATTTATAATGTCAACCATGCGAGTGACTGGAGGACTCTGCTGATAAAGACGTAGAGTGCATATTGGGCTGCAGAGGTCTTTATACTGCGGGATTGATGGCTGATTACAAAGCAGCCTGAAGATCTAATTACAATTGGCAACCAGGAGATGAGGGAAGACTGCAGACAATTTTCCTCTATTTTTATACACAGTCCTCGTGGCATTCACATTGCTTCCAATAAGCGTGCTCCTGGCGAAAGCTGTCAATGATGGTAATCGTCTGGCTGGCTGGCTTCGCAGGGGCTGCGAGCCTGACCTTTGCTATTGTCATCATCCCCACCAGCAGCGTGGGGAGGCAGGGCACCCCAAAGCCAGAACAAGTGCTGTAACGAGGCAGTAATTGCAGATTGTTAATGATGATGCTATTGATGATGCGTTCTTCGCTTGCGTTCATTGAAAAGACGTTTGCGCTGGGCGGCGGTGGGTGATTAATGCTAAAAGGAGGAGGAAGTGTGTGGCTGAAGTAAGAAAGCCAGATTTGTTGTGTGTGCCAGTCTGCTACGTACCCCACCTGGTACATCATCAAAATAGCTAAAATGCAAAGTTGGCTTAAAAATTGGGTTAAAGTCTTACAGCTAAACAGTAAGTTCTTAAAGCCATTGCACTAGCCAGTGAGTACAGTACAGCCGTGTAATAATAATTACAGCTCACCCAGTGAGAGGAGATCATGGATGTGGTGATATTAATGATATTAATTAGGCTGAGACACTATTAATACCTTGTATTTCAAGAGCAGTAAATTCACATTAAAATAATTGGGCCAAAATACCAGTTTAGATACTTGCAAGAGATGTGCTCTGTGAAGGTGGTGGGATGAAACTGGGGTGAGAGCACGGACTGACGATATACAGGATGCTCTAGAGATTCTAGGGTCTAGAATTCTCTGCCAGAGTTGTAATGATCAGATTAGGCACTTTATTTTCATCATGAGCATGAAGGATTATATTCTGTCTCATGTTTTCAATTTGTAGGGAGGTTTAAGATTTCCATAGTGGACTTTCTCCTCTCGATAAACATGACTAAACATGGCAAAACTTAGTGTAGGACTAACACTTCTCTAAGGGTTCCTTTAGTCTTGTTCTCTCAAGAGTTTCAAATATAAAGAAAAATGGTTTGTTCTGTTCAGCTCTTCAGTGAAGGGGTCTTACCACTGCTAGAGCTGAATGGTGCAGAGAACCCAAAACTTCCCATGGAACCAAAAGTTTTGAGCCTTGAATGAAGGAGAATCGTTCCCCATGGTAAAAAGCCGAGGGGTTGGAAAAACTCACCTGGCATGTGGGAGTTTTTTCCCCTCAGCCACAAGTGCAAAAAAGTTTGCCAAACTTCAGGCCAGGGTGTTTGACTTGTTGCTTTGATGTGTCTGCCTGCTCGGGGTTGCATTAGCACTAAGGCAAACACATGCACATTTTTCTGTTGCACTATATCCTGGGTGTAAACATCAAGCACACAGTGTCAACTGTATAGACTTGTCTGTGACAAAGCCTGTGGTAATTACTCTCGCATGTTCCCTTAAAGAGATATCTCCTAAAAAATTAAATCTAATGAAATCAGTGTGCTTCTACCAGAAGTTGCACTGGAGACCGACAGAATGGAATCAGAAATGAAATTTCTGCTTCTGTTAGAATGTCATTGTCTGTGTTGTTAAAGGACCAGCCAGTCTAGTCTTATTGAAGGGCAGATCTCCTTTAAACTGTGAAGATTCTAGAAGCTGGATATTAGGAAGAAATTCTTTACTAGAAGAGTGGTCAGGCACTGGACCAGGCTGCCCAGGGAGGTGGTGGAGTCACCATCCCTGGAGGGCTTCAACAAATGAGTAGATGTGGCACTCTGGGACATGGTCTAGTAGTCAGGGAAATGTTGGGATGAAGGCTAGGCTTGATGATCTTTTCCAACCTAAATGATTCTATGATTCTAAGTTTAGGATATTCATGAGAAACTTGGAGCTCCACTGTAGCTCTCACTAATAGCAAGATGAAGTGGGCAGAGTCATGTGTGCAGCTGAAGGTGGGAGCCCACTGAGAAATGTGCCTTGGACGTGCTTGTGATTTAGCTTAGCTCTGAGATTTTGTCATCTCCTACAAGTGAAAGTCTTTCTCATCCAGCCATGTTTATGAAACAGTCCATCTCATTTTATTTCTATGAGTGAGAGAAAAGCTGGTACAAATGATGATGGCTCTGCAAGCCCAGAGATGCCAGTGGACATGATAAATGGGATGCAAACACTTTCCCTGAAGCCTCTCCCCAGAAATAGGCTAAATTGTGTTGGTGAGGAACATCACTGTCACTCACGTTGTCCCCATTTGGAGAAATAAAGGGCTTTCATTAACACAGTGTCTTTCAAGAGCAGTAAATTCACATTAAAATAATTGGGCCACATTAGTTTCTCCTTTAACTTGTTCAGCTGGCACCAGATTTGAGTTTGCTCCAGTTTCTTTAAAACTTGAACCTGCAAGATGAATTTCAATTATACCCAAATCAGTGCTGGCAGCACCAGCGTGTATTTTGGTCTCAGTACAGGTAGGAGGATGATTGTTCCTCCTCTGATATTTAAGGGCCTCGTGGGCCTATCAGGAGAGCTACTGAAAATTGCCTCCTGCATTACGTGATCTCCTGAAGTGTAATTAAAGGTGTGTGGTTATAGATCTCAATAGCCAGTTTCTTGGCCACACTGAGATTACTCCAGGCAATGTAAATTATTGCACACCTACCCTTTGTGATGCTGGTTCAGAAGTATTTACTTTTTGTTGGGGCCACTGCTTACAATGGAACAAGTCCACATCCAATATTCCACACACGTCCTATGTTAATGAGGCCTTAAAACTTATGAGTACAGGAGAAAAGTAAGGTACTGCACTTAGTTAGACCACTGATTAAATTAAGGCATGAAATTACTGCCCATTACGGAAAATGCATGCTCATTGTACTGTTCTCTCCTTCCCTCCCTCCCTCTGTGTTTATTACACCTGTATGTTGTCTGGACATAAAACTCTTGCAAACTCTGGGTGGAGGAATCTGTCTTTATTACAGATGTAGCGGGGCAACAGGTCCTTGTTCTTGGCAGGCACATCTTTTCATGAAGATGATGTAGACCATCAATAACATCTCTCAGGAATGACCCTGTAACACCATAAAACTTTCCTTTAAACACTGAACTGCGTTTTCTGACAGAAGCTGCCCACTCATCTCCTCCCAGCTTCTTCTAACCATCCCCTTGATCATACTGGATCATCCTGTTGTTTTGCCCTGGTAGGATTATAAGTGATTATAGAATCACAGAATCATTTTGGTTGGAAGAGAGCTTTGAGATCATCGAGTCCAACCATTAACCCAGTGTTGCCAGATCACCACTAAACCATGTCCCTCAGCACCACATCTGTATGAATACTTCAGATGATGGCAAATACCTCCCCTCGTGCAGCTAGAGGATTATGTGGTGCTCTACATGGAAAATATGTTTTTTCTATGAGGTGCCAACAGCGTTCAGAGACACTGAAATAGTAACAAAGCTTTTTTATGTGTTTTTTTTTAAAAAGCATGTGTGTATGAGCACGTAGCAGAGGCTACAACACACAGCCAGGCCCTTCCTGCAGCGTTGCCCAAGGGGCGTTGGAAAGAGAGGCGTGTTCCTCACATTTTGGGTTCTGGTGAGGTTTGTTCTTTGCAATGGGCTGGAATAGTCAGCAATCCCCCCCTCCCTTGCTCTGGGTGTTTGGGAAGGCAGGCTCCTCACCAGCAGCTGTTCGCTCGGATGCCGCCAAGCTCCTTCGCTGCCTTCCCAGCGCTGGAATCCAGCGTTACCAATAATTTATGGATGTATATCTTCACTAACGTCAAAAATAGACCCTCAAAAAAATCTGAACCTGCCCTCCAAAGGTTTAAATATTTCAAAATAGTGTTTAGATGACTTTCTGTTGTCCTAAATTCCTCAGCATTTTATAAAAGGTGCGGGTTTACTCAATAAGCACTTAAGAAATAGACAGTCATATGGGTTTTGCTGGGAATAAAGATAGTTGTTGGCAACATAAAGAACACATTCCACACGAAGAATTTAAGCAAAAGAGAATGTTTAAACCCAAATATCAGCTGTGGATCCCCAGCCATGCAGCATACTACTCCGAGGGATGATCACAACTGAAAAAATGTGCTACATTATTTCCCAGCGCAATTTGTGACTAGGTAGGAAGAGATGATCATTGAGATGATTCAGCTCTGTCTTGAGGTGATATAAATTCACAGGCTTATCTAATAACTGCTTTTAAATGCACCTGCTTTCTTCTGTGTGATATTTTGTCACACGTTACAAAACGTGGTGTGGGAAAGACGATGCAATGCTTTGCTTTCCAAGTTTGGCCAATTTCTGGATTGGAGCTTTTGCTATTTTTTTTTGACTCTGCAATGTTCAGCAAATCTAGACTAGCTTTCTATTAAAAGCCATATTCAGATACTTTACTAACAGCTGCATCATGTACTCTTGTGGCCAAGAAGGCCGCTGGTCTCCTGGGGTGCATTCAGAAGAGTGGGGTCAGGAGGTCAAAGGAGGGTCTCCTCCCCTTCTGCCCCACCCTGGTGAGGCCACCTCTCAGGATTGTGTCCAGTTCTGGGCTCCTCAGTTCAAGACAGACAAGGAACTACTGGAGAGAGTCCAGCAAAGGCTATGGAGATGCTGAGGGGACTGGAGCATCTCTGTGCCCAGGAAAGATTGAGAGACCTGGAGCTGTTGAGCTGGAGAAGAGAAGACTCAGAGGGGATCTGATCCGTGCTGATCAAGAGCTAAAGGGTGGGGTCAAGGGGATGGGGCCAGACTCTTGTCAGTGGTGCCCAGTGACAGGACAAGGGGCAACAGGCACCAACTGGAGCCCAGGAGGTTCCAGCTGAACAGGAGGAGAATCTTCTTTGGTGTGAGGGTGTTGGAGCCTGGCCCAGGCTGCCCAGAGAGGTTGTGGAGTCTCCTTCTCTGGAGAGATTCCAAAGGTGCCTGGACACGAACCTGGGCCCCCTGCTCTGGGGGAGCTGCTGGAGCAGGGGGGGTTGGAGCAGATGATCTCCAGAGGTCCCTTCCAAGTCCGGGCAGAAAGAGAGGAGAGGAGGGCAGCAGTGACCATCAGCAGCCTGGGGATGGTGCCCAGGGCTGTCCTTCAGCAGCAGAAGGTCCTGGTCCCATGGTCCCTCCACACTGTGTAGCATCGTCTGGGAAGCCAGGTTCACCAGCTGCACAGGACCCATAAAATATCTGCCTGATTTTCCTCAATAAGCACGAGCTAGAGGTTAATAATGTGGGGATGTTTGATTCCCTGCTGTTTTAAATAATTTCATGGGGAACCTGATGCAGTAGGACACCAGTTAAAGAGGTTATTACCCTCATCAAACTCCAGCACTTCATCCCTTTTATTTCCTACCAATTTCTCAGCCTCTTCTTCCTACACGTACTGCAAATGAGTCTTCAAAAAGGACCCTCTGAGGTGGGGTGGAGGCAGCAAAGGTGCCCCCCAGCCCATGTCCTGTCAGTGTTCCTGGGGTGTCAGTGTCCTCTCGAGGGCTGGTGGCTCCCGGATGGGGCTGGAGGATGCTCTCACCCCTCCAACCCCTCACCTCGTGATGACTTTTGGGGTGTCTAAGCACGGGAGCGTGGACCACCACACCCCCAGGACAAGCAGCCCACTTGCCTTATGTCTCTCCTCCTTTTCTTTACTTTTAATGCAACAAAGGTTGTTTTTTCCAGACTATTTGGGTGATTTACCACCCTTGTGTGAATATTTTCTTCTTTCCTTAAACTAAATCTTTGCCTAACTTGATTTCTCTCTGGGATTTCTTGCTCTCCTTCTCTCCCCTTCCCCTCCTTTCAGGTGCTCTGGCTCCTTTTCCACCCTTTCTTCACTTTCTCTTAAAAAAAAAGAGATTTTATAGCCTGCTCAGCTTTTCAGACCAGCTCTGGGGAAATTCAGCTATTTTTCATGGGCGTTTTTCTGAGTTGCACAAGATTTTAAAACTTTCTTCATTTCTCACTCTGTTTTCTCTTCCTCCTGTGGCAAAAGGGTAGCTGGGAAGGCTATTAAAATAGAAAAAGAATTTTTAAATGTTTTTTAAATCCAGTGGTCGGGTGCAAGGCTCAAGTCTGGTTACAATTAAATGGCTTGAAGTTATTATGAGCTTCTAGCAGGAGCAGGGCAGGTCGGAGTGGGGCCAATACAAACAACCATTCCCAAGTGATATCAGGGGTAGGAAAGTGGGTGAAACTTCCCCAGAACCTTCCACCTGGAGGCACTTTTATGCAGAACATTGTGTGCATTAATCAGCAGCTCCCCCAGTAAAGTTTGAATTCACACATGCGGGTAAAATGCTAAAAAGCGGCAGCTCAAGGTTTCCCTTGTTCTCAGGCACATTATTACCTATGAACCATATTTTAAAATGCATTCTGAGATTTGAGTTAATAATGTGAATGACATCCAGTGAGATTGCCAAATGCTGGTAATTTACTTTCATTTTCACATTAATGTGGGCCCACCTGTGATGAATTGGAAACTAAATAAGCACATCAGTTTTAATTAGATATTTCAGCGGCTGGATCTAGTTAAACAGCAGCATTCATTCTTATCTATTAAACAGTCAAAGAGACTTCTGCATTCTTCACAGGAAGTTCTCTTGCCTTCCAACTCACCTTCTTTCCACTGCTTTCCTCTCTTCCTTGCTGGAATATTTTAGAGGCGATGAGCTAAGCCGGTGGCATCCTGCTGAGTTAATAATACAGTTATCACTGAATTGGCTGATCTAGCTGATTTTCCAAATTATACAGAAATTAAGGAGGCTCTCAGTGTTGGTTTAGTCTGCAACGAAAACAAACCCAAAAGCCGAGCCATTGGAATAAGCCCACAAAATGGAACTGGCTTCCTCTTGCCAGTCCTGGACTTGCACCCCTGCACCTCTGGGATCCAGTTGCTGCTAAACCAGTGACAATTTGGGTACCAGCTGGCACAACTTCCACTCCTGGAGGGGCAGGAGGGATGGAAATATTCAGTGTTGTGTTGGTAGGAGCCCGGCCAGCAGCCTGGGAAAGGCTTTTCCTCCTGGCACGGGCGCCGACAGCAAATCCTGCCTCGTGCCTCAGTTCTCCCCGCGCCCAGGCCCCGGGAAGGCTGAGAAGCAGCTTCACTCGCCCGGATGCTCCGTGTTTCTGTGGAGGCTACAACAAGCAGTTGTTGTTGTTGTTTTCTGTTTCAGTAGGCAGTCAGTCGCTGAAATAACAACAATTTCATGTCTCACTGTGATGAATCGGTGTCTGTCTGATGCTCAAGGGCATGCGGAGAAGATTTTTGCCGTGATTCTACCTCTCCTCCCAGGGTTTTGCAGCCTGACCCTCCTTTCCAAGGCTATTTTCAGTAGAAAACTGAGGTCTGAGCTGCTGCTGTATTGAACAAGCACATTCCAAAGCAGCCTTGCAAGAGAGAGAGGGCACTGGGTTGAGTATTTTATCTGGTTTTTATTCTTTTGTAACTTCTTGATAGATTGAATGACAACTTTAAAAAAAACAATCCACGCAATTATATTTCCCTCTATGAATAATATCAATGTAGGGATCAATTTCTAGAGATATCAATTGGTGATTAACAGACGTGGTAGATGTAGGTGCGACCTGGGCAGGAATGCATTTTGAACAAGAGCCTTCATCTCTAACTCTCTGCTCACTAAGTGGGGGGACACTTGGAACAGCTTTCAGGAGAGCAGCGATACTGGTAAAGCTGATGTTTCAATTTGCAACTAGTTTCACTGCCTCTAAATCCATTTCTCTGATTGGCATTTCTGAAGAAAAGGCAAATTAAGTTCATAAATGCAGAGGATCCAGTGCTAGTGAAAAACCAGCTTTATTTGGAGCCAGGAAAACATGCGTGAGCACCTTGAAAAATATTTGCCCAAGTCCTGGCTCGTTGCACTGATATTTCAGCCTACTAGCTAAGAAATATTTTTGTGTGTGTGCATTTTCTGAGTAACTGAGTTGTTCAGAAACAGCCTGGGAAATAGCAGGGAGAGCCTGAAGCTAAATTCACATCTAATTCAGATTTCAGACAGTTTCCTTTAAAAATATGTATGTTTTTGTGAAAAAGTATTTCATATTAAAGCTCAAGACTAATGGTCCAGAGCCGACCCTGCTCTCTGAGCATAACCCATGAGATGATCTCAGCACACCCCTGCTACAGTGGTCTAGAAGATGGTGTGTAAGAGATTCCCAGGAGAAGATACTCATGGTTTTTCCATCCCCAGCCCCTCTCTGAAGCAAGGAAATCGTCCTCCAAATAGTCACAACCTGCTGGAAATAAAGCTGGGCTGACAGCTTCACCAAACCAAATGTATTGCTCTAAGCATATTCCAAAGCATTTAAACAGACAAACATATTTTGATGAAAATGTTTCCTGTAGTAGGTTTAAAGAAACAGAAAAGATGTGCTAAATGAACACAGATGTACAGCGTGGAAAATATATTGTATTATATTTCAGAAAATACCGTGCCTGGTATCAGACAGCCTCAGCTGGCTTGTGGTGATTTTGCACTCCTTAAATGCTGCAGCAAAACTTCCCCATCTTGGCTGTGATTTGGTAATTTTCCCCAGCTGAACTGAGTTGAGGGTGTTGTTTGTTCTGCCTCTCAGGTGTTTTTAAAGAAGGTGAAGTTACTGCTTAGTCCCCTCATCTAAACTGATTTTCTATGACACAAAGAAGTGACAAAGCACTTGTTGTTTGACCCCACATAATAAATAATTGTTCTTTCACCTTCCCATCTAAGTAAATGCCCCAGTTTGTACTTTAGCAATGGGTTTTAACCCAGGGCACCACTAACCCATGTCCCTCAGCACCACATCTCCATGGCATTGAAACCCCTCCAGGGATGGGGACTCCACCACTGCCCTGGGCAGTCTGGCACAGCCCTTCACAACACTTTTGGGGAAGGAATTGTTTGTTAACGTGCAACCTAAACCTCCTCTGCTGCAATTTGAGGCCATTTCTTGGAATCCTGGCCCAGCCATGCTCTGCAGGTCATTAGCAGTTGATTTGGGGCAGCTGAAATGAGTTGGCTCCAGGTGCGTCCAATACCATTAACATCACACCCAGTATAAAAGGGGAGGTTTGCTAAGGATGGGGCTCTTTCTCTTCCTGCCTGTCCCTGGAGAGTCTTGTTTACTGTCCTGCTCCTGAGGGTCTGATGTTCTCTTTATTGTGACCACTGCGCGTTCACTGGGGTGAGTACAACTCTATATGCTTTATACTGATATTTGTATTAGTTTGGCCGTTTCATTAAAT